>OX371226.1:13651283-13748783 GCA_947310385.1 Nephrotoma appendiculata | reverse complement strand
AAGTGTGATTTGTGCTTAGAAATATGTGTGTTTGTTATATAGTTAGTGAAAGTATATAGAATAGTTTTTCACCTGAAACCCAACGTAAATAGTGACAAAAACTATTCTAACTATGGATCTCTCAACAGCATATCGATACAATCAAAATATGATGGAATATTACACATGTAAGGGAAATTAATCATTTTACGTTTTGGCGCGTCAAATATAATCTTGGATATATATACGATAATAGTACTGTGCCATTGAAACCTTTTGGTGGAAATCAAGCCAGTTTAAAACCAGCGAATACTTAAGAGCCAATAAGCTGCACGCCGTTTGTATACCATTTCGGTTAGTGCTACAAGACCAGAATTTTATAGGCTTCTCATCGCAAATAAACGACTGGTCTCTAAAATTGTAAGTGTGTGTGAAGTTATCCCAGTTTTTCATCCCACGAAAAATAAAAATGCTCATCAGGTAACACTAATTTCATCCCATCCCAGGATTTGTAAAATCATCCCTTCCCAGGGTTTTTAAATAATACAATTATTTAGAAATGTTATATTTGTTAAATTTGTGCCTAAAGATTTGACTTATGATTTTGACAGGTCACGATGTCCACTAACTCTGATAAAAATTTGGATATCAGCCGTATGTTAGGATTTTCGCTATATGCTCATTTGCATATGGCCTTCGCTTATGGCAAATGAGCATAGTGGTAATCTAAAATTTTCGCTAAATTTAACAAATAAAACATTTCTAAATAATTATATGACTTAAAAATTCTTGGATGGGATGATTTTAAAAATCCTGGGATGGGATGAAATCAGTGTTACCTGATGAACATTTTTATTTTTCGTGGGATGAAAAACTGGGATAACTTCACACACTTAAAATTTTGATGTTCGTACCACTCGCCTAAGTGTCCCGAACGGAGCACAACTTAAGCTCTTAAGTCCTCGCTGGTTCAGGTTTAATAACTCGTTGTCCAATTTGTAATAGAAGCTTCGTTAAATAAACAAATCAAAAACCGTTAAGAAAATTCACCCTACTTACCTTCTTATTAAAATCATCCTTAAATGATTGAAATGGACTGAAATGCTGCTATTTCAATTCAAGAAGCATGCTGAATAAATTAGACGAGATCAAGTTGCTTTTTCAGAATGTTCATTAGGATGTGGTGTGTGTGCATCAGTGAAACTTGGTTGATGGACCACATCAATGATAATGCTATTTGTTTGCCTGGATTTAGAATTTTTAGAGGTGATCGGTCTATCCATACAGATAAAAAGAGAGGTGGTAGTGTTTGCATATGTGTATAAGGGATTCTATTTATGCGAAATTTGTTTACAGACATTCAAGCGCTACTCTAGAGATAATTTTTAGTAGAAATTGTATACAATGGAATGAGAATATTTTTAGGAAATGCGTATAAACCGCGTATTGAAGGCCTATATGATTTGACTATTGTTAATGGTGAACCGATTTATTTTTATGATGACCTGTCATCCATGCTTGATCTCATTATTACTAATACTGATAAAATTAGATTTTCTAAACAAATATCACTAGGTTTCACTGATCATGACTTGTTATATTGGATTTATGGCGATACCAATACAGTAAAAGCTAAACAAACCTATTTTCGGGATTACAAATCATTAAGTATTAACCAGGTGGCTGGGGAGAAGTTTACTCTGCCGTGGGGCGGGATTTATTTTATGAGTGATGTAAATGAACAAATAGAGCTGTTTAATTCGTGTGTTTTAAATTTATATGATAAATATGTTTCATTACGACATACTGCGGGATTTTGCCTTATCTATATGGAAACAAGTTCAATCTAGTGAATTAAGAATTGTATATTGTCGAATTAGAAATAGAGTGACGTCTTTGATTAGAGCTAACAAACGCAAAATTATTAATGATAAATTTGAATCCGAGCAATCTCCTAAATTATTTTGGCAAACTATGGATCAATTAGGTCTTGGTAATGCTAATGATTTTTCTGCTAGTTGTATTTATCAGCCTGCTGAGTTTTTAAACGAATTCGCTACTACTTCGATTAGGAATATCACTAACAGCCCTGAACTTGTTGAAGATTTACTAGTAAAGTGATTTTGCTGCAAATTCGTTCAGTTTTGGATAACCCTGTCTGTATATCTGAATTTCGCCCTATAAGTATAAGTAGTGTAATAGGTCTCTGACAGTTTTTCTAGGTGATAAGTTCTCTGAAAGTATGTGTGTCAGTGTTGACGTTATAATATAAATGATTTGCCTAGAAGTTTGACAATAGCTAACTATCGTTTATTTGTTGATGATGTGCAAATATATTCCTCCTGTGTGATTGAGAAGATTAATTATTGTATTGATTTATTAAACATAGACATAGAAAATATTGGAAAATTGGCAAAGGATAATAGTCTACTTTTGAATGCAAAGAAGACTCCAGGCTATTGTAATTTATCGGAATGAGATTAACACTGTTACTGCGTGAGGTATAGGAAGTGAAGAGCAAACCGAGAAAGTGTCGGTACAGATTGTATATAGAGTTAAAAAAAACGAAATTTTTTTTGGCGGGATTTTTTGTTTAATGTTGTGCCGTATTGTCTACACCACGTAGATAATTAATATTCTACACGTGTAGACAATGTATGTAGAAAATTAAGAATTATTGAAAAATATGATGTGGTAATCAAAACACATTTACATATGTTTATGTTACGGTTAAAGTGCGAAATCGTTAAATGAACAAAGTTAAATAATTTTAAAACCATTTACATGATAAAAAACGGTTTTAAATAGGGCCTATGTTGGGAGGATTAAATGATGCAAGAGAGGTGCAGGAACTTACTGCATGTTCGTGAAAGTTAGGTTGGCCGATAAACTTCCATGGTAATTTGTCATACACTACTGAAAAATTCACTATAGATTTGACTAACAAATTTCGAGCGTCCCTATTGAAAGACCCATTACAAAAAAAAATTAAGACAAAAACTGACCATACGAGTACAAGTTATTCGGGTTCATATAATAAATGCCAAAATATTACCGAAAACCGAAGGAAAATATGTCCATCAAACGCTGTAGAGTTCTATTGCTTTGATTTCCATCCACGCATTTACAAGTTGTTTTGCTTCTGCTAGCATCGTTCGTTTCCATGTTAGAGCTGGTCGACAACTTCCCTTCTCTCTCCTGAGTTCCATTTCAGAAGACCTGATTGTCATTTAATTCTGCGACTTTCTCAATGTGGGCCAGTGTTCCATCTCAAGGAGATCAATATTTGTTGTTTTGTTGGGCCATCAGTATTCTTCTAAAGCATTTATTTACAAATACATGTAGCGTATTCGATCGTATGTGTACGCTTCCAGGATTCGCAACCGTACAGCAACACTGTTTTCATATACGAATTAAACATTCTTTGTTTAGTCTTTGCGGGATATTATAGATGTGTTCCAGACTTTGTTTCTTTATAACTTCATCTGGGCCATCCGTTTTCACTAAAGTACACAACCAACTAATACGATTTCATTGGTGTGTTTAGGCTCATTATCTGGTTTTTCTGATATTTATTTTGAGGGCAACTTCTCTTGCTAGATCTGAGTAATGTCAGTGATGAGTTTTATTCATCAGACTGCTCAATGAAGATTCGTTTTGTTTTAATATAACATTGGAGCAAATTCCCCCTGGTCTGAAGCCAGCTTGTTCCTTTCTTAGTTTTGGATTAACTGTCGGTGAAATTCTAAGAAGGATGACCATTGTTAATATCTTTATGGTTATGTTGAAGAGGGATATATATCGTGCCAATTTATACGATTTGCGTCTGAATTCTTGGTACCCGACCCGAGTGCGTTGATAGCTGTTTCGGTATAGATTTCTTAATTTTTTTCCCACGATTGCCCTATACACTAATGGCTGCTTCTTCGTTAGCTTCACAGAATGTGTTTCTTAGTGTCCAGCATCTTTTAATCTGTAGATGTTTAGTTTTTTCCGACTTTGCTGCTTTTTACAGGTTTAATTTTGAATTATGGTATTTTGCCAGTTGGTGGTCACTGTAAATGTCTGCGCCTCTCACTCATCACCCTTTACGCACAGAGTCTATATTGTTTGTTACCCATCTCCTTGTCTTATTTTGATCATTATCTTGTATGTCCTTGCTTTTGTGGCTTGTAGGTCCACAAAACTCATCCTTTGTGGTCCTATCTACGTATTTTAGAATGGAATCCTCCAGTCGGCAGATTTCTATTCCATTAATGCGCTTTCTTTGAATTAGCTGTTGTTAATATGTGTGCCCACGCCTTATTCATCGCGTCCAGCGAATATAATGTTAAGAAATATCGCTTATTTCGCCAATGTTTTGTCTCATTGCACTATGGCCGAGTATTCCTTTTCTGTTTTTTCTCTAATTGTTGCTAAGCCTTCAGGTTTTTGTTAGAGTTTTGATGTTTCAATTTCCGATCCATGTTCGTGTACCATAACCGAGTGTCGGATATTTGCCGATTTGCATTATTTATTGTAGTATTGGCTTCTGTAATCATTTTGAATACGAATCAATAAATGATTGACCCATTGAATCCTGCCAGCTTCCAGGTTTTTTGCGTAAGGTATACTGACCAGGAGATGGGGGGGGGGGGACGAAGGTTTCATTCCATTTCATTATCCATTTTTTTCTATTATGTTCCCAAGCGATCAATATTAACCTTGTAATAATCCAAGCAATTGTTGCTTGACTTGGGTGATGAAGTTGCGGTTGTTTTATCTAACTCTGCCACTCGCCTCAATTTCAAGAAAGATTACTCCAGTGAAAAAGGACCACGAAACCCAAACGTCGATTGATAATTAATTGGTATATCTCAAGGACAAATGTAATCCTGATCTGTTGTCTTTTTCAAAAACGGATGTTAAAATCATAAATGAAGTATTTGTTTCGAAAATGTTCATGACCGACGGTACATTTGGCACAGCCAAACCATAGCCGAATTTAGCCTTGTAAAGCGCTTATGGTTGTACCAATATTGAAGACGTCAATTGGCCAAGATTGTCAACCAATTTATTCAATAAAAATTGAATTTCAACTGACAAAATATATATAAATCTCAATTTAAACTGGAAAACTAAAAGATGACACCTTCATATAGAAAAACAATGAAAAAAAAAAACAACGAAAAAGTAATAATCTACATATTCTACCGATTCTCGACATTGTCTACTCAAAAATCACACCGCTGAAAACTAAATATATGTAGGTCATTCCGTCTCGCGCCAAGACGCATTCAAATCTTCCAGCGGCGAGTATCATCAGCGTATTAAATACGTTGAACTGTTTAATTCTAAAGGCACTATAATGCCCGGAAAAACTGGCAGTCAGCAAATCAATTGATACATGGGCACCCCGAGTGTACTGAAATTAAGGAATTTAATTGTAAGTCGGATTTTGTGGTGACAGATAGCAACGATTCGACGAGAATCTTTTATTTTATTCCTCGATCTTTGCCGGTGAATTATATGCAATTATTAATTCGCTTAAAAATAATTCATCGCCTGGATTAAATGGCGTTTCGAATGTATTAGTTAGGAAGATGGCTTGTAATCTTATGGAAGTCTAAGTGTCATCATTATTCTAAGTGTCAATACAGGGATTTTTCCGTAAGCCCTAAAGTGAAAGTCATCAGGTCTGTTTATCGATATGGCTAAAGCTTTTGATAGAGTAGACCTCATGGATCGGTGTTGGGACCCCTATTATTATTCCTTGTTTACGTGAATAGAATTTTCCGACACCTTATCGCAGGCTCCCTCCCGCTTTCGGGATCTAACACGATTTAGGTTTTTTGGCGGAATGGCTTAAAGCTCTCAACTTACTTTTGAGTGATAAAACTAAAATAATACATTTTAGGGATAGCCAGGAACTATATCTAATATTCCTTTGTTCCACGGTTTTGGCTGTAACAAAGCTCAGACTTGAACTTTAAGTTTAGGCTATTTTAGAAGTTTAGTGTAGTAAATGAAATAGATATTTAGATATTTTGATTGTTGCAAATCTAAACTGGAAGGCCAACATTGAAGGCTTGAAACGGTTAGTTTAGTATGCCCTAGTTGCTCAGCTTTCGGAATCTAGACATCCTGCCACCCATCATTTATTTTTTTTTAGCTGTGACAAGAGTCGGTCTTAATCCAAGCCTTAGATTGAATTAACGCTGAGGTGGTGTTAACATGAAGCTGATTGCGGCATTTAGTTTTAATTCCATTTTGGATGGAGAAAATACGTTCAACATTGGCCGACGCATGTAGAATTGATAATATGCTTTACACTATCCGATAAATATTAGAAAACATTGGTTCTCTTAGTTCATTTTTAATTGAGCCAACATTTGCCCCAAAATTCATCGGTATAGGAGAGTTTCGAATTTTACTGATTTTTTTAATAATATCTTTAAGTGGTTTAAAATTGAAAACGGTAGATTATGATCTGTCATTGACAATTTTACCGGTTTTATCGAACATATTTCGATGTGCGTTTTTAGTGCATATAGTGCATTTTTTACCTGGCTTCATCGATTTATCCTCGATCAACCATTCATAATCATCTTTGCCCGGTTCTTCACTATTAGAATTGTGTGAATTAGTCACTGCTCTAAATTAAAGTTCACGCGCAAAATTTTTTTTAAGAACCACCTACAATACAACAATAAAATGTTAGCCAAATATTCATAAATGAAGATAAAATTTTATTAAACATACGTACCTCTCCCTTTCGTTGGATATTATTGCTTATTGACAATACAAGGCATATACGAATTTTTATTTTGAGGAACACATGGGTCACTCCAAGTTATGTATTATGTGATTTCGCTATCGCTGAACACGCGCTTTAAAATTTTGCACACCGCTGGAGCAATGTCGTTTCCCGTTCGTCCCGTAGTTACTTCAGTCCACAGCGCACAATATACGGTTTTGGTTGTGGATAACTGTGCTGTCAAACTGTACACATTTACTCAGTTTCATATCGTTGTAGTGCTTGAATCCCCCTTCTTTTAATTGTGACGGATCAATTTTATTTAACTCACAAATATTACAGCGATCTGACTTAGGCCTAAAAAAATCGAGATTAAACGTCAGTTTTTCAAGGTGTTTATTTCCTTTTTAAGGCGACTAACACCTGTATGATTGACAAATTCTAAGCCGGCTTGAAATTTTGATGCAGAGCTTATTAATAATCAGCGCTAGAATGAAACTTCTTACCTGGTCAAAATAATTGGATGTAGAAGAAGCATCTTCAACTTTGAAATTAATCGTTCCAGTTATACAAGATTCAAGGGTTTCAATATGTGAAGGATTACCAATTTCATTAATATTGGAAACTATATCAGCCCCATGATATTGATGTGTTCGCAATTCGAAAATGATATAACATACCGCCATTCGACTTTTTTTGAATTTAAATTGTAAGTGTTGGTACAACATACCGCCCTTGATTTTCTTTTCAGTTTTTATTTTGTCCAAATTGTATTTTTCTAGCCTTCTAAAGGAATATGTGTAGTGCAAAATTTTTTAAAACAAAGTAAATTGGTAAACCGTATTTATTTCTGGATGCATTTGCAGTTCTTGCTTTGCCTGTGGCTGCTCATCACCATTTGGTAACCATTTAACCAAAAATGAGCTTCGTCGCTGAACACAATTTTTCGCAAAAAACAGATTTTCCTCAAAATGTTCTAAGGGCCATCACCGAAAATTCGCCGCTTTGGAAAGACGTTCGGGTTTAGTTGTTGCACGAGCTGTATTTTATATGCCTTCAGACCAAAATCCTTGCGTAAAACTTTCCACGTTCTTATTCAACACAAACCCAATTGATATACCCTGCTACAGCAACAACATTTTCCTCTGTAGGCACTCTACTCATACAATATGGTGGAGTGGTGTCCAATAACGTGAAATGGGGTCGATTATGATGACCATACAATTGACGAAGTGCACGAAACACATTTTGCACTGAACACGAATTTTAAAAATTAAATTCAATAATTTTTAAACGTTGTTCGGGTGTAAGTTTTTTCATGATGAAATGGCAATAATAAGTGAGAACAAATGACCACGAAAAATACGCAGGGCCACACAAACATGTGCAACGAAGTTGTGGAAATAGGGTAAAGTCGGGAGATATGGCATAGCTTTGGAAATGAAACAAATAAATTCAGAGAACATAATAAGCACTGGTCCAGTAGTTCTTTTTAAAAGTGCAGTTATATAATCCTATCCCCATCTATCGCAAAGATTCTCTTCAAAATACTCCAAGGCGATTTCCAAGCTTTTTGCTTTCTGACATTAGTGGTTCTACCCTTGGACGGCGATATTATATTCAACATTTTTCTAGGGGTTATGTTGCTGATATTCGTATTGTCTATCGTTTCCAAATCCAACTGACGATCTTTTTGGGGAGTAGCCGGCAACTGCAAAGATGGAGTCTCTGTCGATGTGTGTTCAACAAAATTTTCAATTATAGGCAATAATATTCTGAAACATCCCGATGATTCATTCCTTCAGCACGCATGTAAACCATGCTTTACCAGCCTTTCTCTCCCCCAAATTATGTGCTAAATTACATTTCTGTGCCAGCCCGAATGCCATTTCTCGCACCTCATTTCTTGTTGGAGCAAACCCATGTGCTTGAAGATTATTTATGTGACTTACATGCTTATTTTCAAAATCGTCACCTAAACAACAAGAAGCACCCAATGCTGGTTTGTTATTTATTTTGTTTTAGATTTTTTTCGGGTAGGTCGACATAAATATTGCGCTGTGCGTAGGCTAGAAAAATCGGAGAAATTCCACCGGGAAGTGCCCGAAACGGGTACCTCAGGTAGTTTTAGAAAATTTCCCTGAATTTGTTATTGGCGAGTTTCATCGAATGTAGCGTTGGTTTCTACGTCTACAAGGGTGACTAGAATTGTCAAATTCATTGTTGTGACAGTTTTAATCCGCCTTGCTTCATATTAAACTATGATTTATGTTTTGTTCACCAGATGTCAGCCAGGTTTCATCTCAACTTCAACGATCAAAACGAACGTCATTTCCAATATACTGACATTTCCCACCATTACGTTTACGTACGAGGTAAATGGCAACTTCGTCAAAAAGGTGGAGAGAAGGTTGTTGCACGAATGTATACAGTAAACTTGAGAGATGAGGCGCTTCTCTTCCTGTGGCTGCTTTTGCTGCATATTCGAGGTTCCACCAGCTTTGAATTTGTACGAACATTCAATGGTTTTATTTACAAACCCTTCAAAAAAGCTACGGCTGCAACGGGTCTGGTAAACGATGATAAATGGGATCACTGCTTAACAGAAAGAGCAGTTTTCAAATGCCAAGACAGCTTCGAGAGACTTTCGCTTATAATTGTTGCTTTTATATCAACCTTCAAAACCTCTTGATCTCTGGATGAAGTATGCAGATGACATGACTCATGATTACAATCAACATAATTCTTATACAGCAATGACTTTCTTGCGCTATGATCGGCTTACCAACTCCATCGAGAAGTCCCGTAGAAGTGCAAGTCTTTGATACAGTTCGAGAAGCCGAAGAAACTGAATTATGAATTCAACTGCTAAACGAAAAGTAGTTGGATGGATTTCGTAAAACAACTGCTGCAGTGGAAAATGAAAATGTCTCCAGCCGTAGTTGAGATTTAAATATTTGGTTTGGGCGCGTAAGTGATCATGTGATCCCGAGCGCGCGCTTCCTGTTTGAGATTATTCTGTCACAGGTCAGCTAGTTTTTTTCATATCCTTAATGACCACTTCTAGATCAAAATGTAGCTATATCACTCAAATTTACCCTATGCGAAGGTTAATTAGTCTTTGGATTGCTGCCCACATGAGGTGAAGTAAAAGATTTGCGCCACATATTTTGAGCAAGAGCTCAAATGCATTCAAGATATTGTTGTAATTGAACCATTTACCACAATTCAATGGACACAGAGAAAAGAATATAGGAAGAACTAGTGATTTGTAAATGGAAGATACCGTTCCGGAGATAAGACCTCTAGATGTTACGATTCTTCGTTGCGCTCTAAAAACAAATAAATCTGGTATAACTTTTCAAGTATCGCAGATGGTCTTAAATTGGTCCAATAGCCATACGTCCTCCAGTTGGCTGAGTATTCGTAGAGTGTAAGGACGTAAAAAGCATAACCACGAGAGAGCAGGGTGAGCCTTCAGCCCCAAAACAGATTGTAGGTTAGGTTTCAGTGGTTGACACTTAGGCCATTTTTGGCCCATTGTGATACCACGCATTCACGCTACATCATTAACCCATTCACCTATTCACCTACTCACACAACTACAGTATTACCACCTGCACATTGCAAGCTCCATGTCAACCTGTACATTGACATGGACGGTGGGTCGGCGCTGAATCCTGCACTCCATCAGAGGGTCTTAGTTGTGTTTATTAACATCACCGATCGTAATCGGTGATGAAAATTCGATTTGCATCTAGCCTCTGATGGGATTCGAACCCAGTACCTCCCGGTCCAAGTGCCGAAGCTTTAACCACTGCACCACCTGTCCGGTAAAACAGATTGTAAATAAATACAAAAAATTAAAAAAAAAAAAAAAATGGTGAAATATCAAGTATTGCCCAAGACAAATTCAGACCTAGGCACACTGGACACAATAGCTTTTATCTGTATGATTTTTTCGTCTAGTTTGGTTTTCAAAAAAAAACTACCACTGGGCGGCTAAGAGTTTGCCGATTTTTGGTTGGGGGCAGATGTTTTCATAGTATATTTAAATTTAAAAGGAAACAATTTGGGTATTACTTGAGGGATATTCTCAAGATAAGTACAACATTCCGAAGTAGTGCTGAATAATTGATTTTTGTCGTTTGAATGGAAATAATCTGGTATCTTTCATGTCAATACTATTCGATAAAATGTTAATGCCAACATTCTTCCCTTCTCTGAAAAAAAAATTTCCAAATAGTAACTTAGTATGCCAGAACCAACTTTTTCTCAATTGCATTTTTTCAAGACACCAATAGAATTGTAATCTAGTAATTCATCTGATTCGTAACACTATAAATTACCGATAAAATTTAATTAAGTTCGAAAAGGCTTGTTATAGCTTGATTGTCTACCAAGTATTTTCAGTTGGGAACAAAAATGAATAGCACAACGATTCAAAATTTAAATTCCATATCGTAACTTCAAAATATATCCATTACCGGACATTCGTAACTTTGAGCGGTATACTAGATTTGTAGTTTCGCAAAAAAAAACGCTACTTCTTGGGCAACTAACATAAAATTAAGTTAAAACGAACTGAAATGTTGGTTCAATCAGGGACAAGTTTTAAATGTCTTAGTAGAGGCGAGAAGTATAAAGTGCCAACAGGTTGAATAATCAAACTGAAAATGCCATTTTTAATAAATATTTAGATAACCTTGATCTCGGAAAACTGTATGATAAACTATTGCAAAATTGACACTAGATACATTTGCATCAAATAGCAAGAAACACCGCACATAATTTTTTTTATGGATTTTGCGCCAATCTCATAAAATTTGTTAATCAAAGTAGCCACTCCTTTAAAATTCTGGTTGAGATTAAAAGATGAAATTATCATCTTTCCACTAAATTGGAATTTTTCGACTCGTTTGAGTGCAACTATCGCACATCGTTGTGCAGCATATACGAAAAAATAAGCAAACGTAAAAAATTCAACATAAATAAAAATTAAAAGGCGGGCAAAGTATTCAAATCACAAAAATAAATAAAAACGACTATTCGTTCTGCCAACAAAACCAAACACATTCTCAAAATGATAAGGAGCGCGCATGCACTTAAATTGACCAAACCAAAAAGTATATGTTTGTGTAGAATTTCCTTTATCACAAAAAACGAAAACAATTTTATTTTTATTTGCTTTTTATATCTCATCATATTTTCCAAACATTTTTCCAGCGAACTGAAATTTTTGTATCTGTAATTACCAGTATTACATGATGATTGGTCAATGCGGCTATTGAACGTTAAAATATTACATAAAAGTACAAACATATATCACGTAGACAAAGTGGCGTCAACAAAATTTCGTCCTTTTCAATTTTTGCACTTTCATCACTTTTTGGTGGGCCGCCATTAATAATCCTTTTGATTTGCATAATTTGAAGCTTGGAGCCAAAAAATCTAGAATTCAAATCTACTAGCATCCATATTTCATTCAGTATCGAGGGTTTTCCGATGGCACAACTATGAATTCTGAAAATTTTAGAACCATCTGGACACTGCATTACTCCATGCTAGCCAAAATTTAATTTTTATACAAAAAACGATGAGAACGCTGTTGGTTAAACCTAAATTTTTAATTTATCCAGGGTGTATCCAAGAATTTTGGGCCACCATCAAAATGTTTTATCTTCGACGGTTAGATGAAATAATAATCAATGGTTAGGTGCAATAGTGAGCACAACTCAAATTTCACTCATTTCAGAACATACTCTTTTATGTAGTTATTTTACAGAAAAATTAGGTAGAATTCCTTATAAAAAATCACTCAATTCGCGAAAGAAATTAACATTTTACGATATTGGAACCTGGTCCTGAGAAAGTTTGCAATATATTAGAGAATTATAAAATTTAAGATCCGATAGAGGATACACAGAAAAAAACATATTTTACTAGTTTACTAAATTTTGAGTGATTTTTTTGAGTGAAAAATTAAAAATTTTGAGTTCTGTCACTGTTGCACCAAACCGACGATATACGACCCCAAATCTTTCAAACAATATATTGCTTGAGTATGGGAAGAATAAGAATATGGCTGTAAGGCTATACCGTGGTACTACTTTGCAATCCGAATTAGAGATGATAGGTTTAAAAAATTCAAATCGCACAAGCTAGGACGAATAAATTTTTATTTGCTAGGGCTCAGGTACCTTCAAACCTCGAGAAAAGTGACTTTAAACCTAGTTCATTTTTTTCAATTTGATCAGGATTTATAGCTGAGTAAAGCTCATGCAAAAAATGAGAAATCACTAAAACGAGATTCAACGTATACTGAAATGGTGGCTTGAGAATGTTTCTATAGACGGAACGAAATTCCACTTTTCAAAAAAAAAATTTTATCAAATATTTTTCTTAAATCGATCGTTGTTTTCTATTCTTTAAACCACCAATAGCATGAAACCTGGTTGTCTGGCTTCCTAATACTAAAAACCTTCCTAAAATTGCAAGAATATACAATTTAGTAGGGCCCTCTAGGCCACATCAGATTTCTGCGAGGCGTTTACTTTACTTTCTAAGGCGGATAGGAGATGAAAATTTACCTAAAAGACAGTTTCGTGGTAACGCCATCACTTTTCACAACTATGTATTAGGGATTCAGGAATATAAGAGTACATGTTCCGCATCTGATAAATTCACGTCCTTCAAATGATTTAAAATTCTACCAAAAGCAGGTAAAGTTAAATTTGTATTTAATTTTTGCTAAATATCTCAATCTGAAACTTTGAAGCTCAATTTTATTCAGGAAATTCGAGTTTCCTGACGAATTTGGTTATCTGACCGATTTTTGGTTGGGGGCAGATGTTTTCATAGTATATTGAAATTTAAAAGGAAACAATTTGGATACTACTTGAAGGATATTCTCAAGATAAGTACAACATTCCGAAGTAGTGCTGAATAATTGATTTTTGTCGTTTGAATGGGAATAATCTGGTATCTTTCATGTCAACGCTATTGGATAAAATATTAGTGCCAACATTCCTCCCTTCTCGGAAAAATAAAAATTCAAAATAGTTTAAATTTCAACCAGTTTCTCAACTCTAAACTCTTTTGCTCAGCATAGCATGCTCCTCCTCAAATTTTAACAATAGTATTCGATATATAGGCGAAATTTAATGCTGTTTAAAAAGCCTACACACATATATTGCGATACAAATCCACCTTTACCACCAGTTGATATTTAATTTACATATCAAATATCGTTGCAGAACTGGAAAGATTATATGATTCGCCCAAACGATAATTATTTCACCATATGCATGAGACGAACAAGTATTTTGTTAAAATTCACTTAAAATAAATTTTATCGAATAGCTTAATCTCCGGACTAGCAATTTAGTCAACAATTATTTTTGTGTCTTTCTGATAAGAAAATTAGAACTATAAAAAAAATGTTTTAGGGTGAAACTATAAATTTATATTTGTTATTAACCATTTTGAAGATCAAGATAATCAAAAAAAAATTGTTTCTTATTTATATTTGTGAATTGGGTGAGGGTGCGATATTAGAATTTTATTTTTTTTATATGTTAGGGTGTGATCATATCTAGATAACAATTATTAGTTAATATAAGAGGTTGTTAACCAGATTATATGTAGGTGTTTAGATTGGAATCATATTATAAGTGGCATACTGTTGATTGTTTTAAATTTAAATTTAATCGGGTTCGAGGCGAAATCGCATTATTTTTAAAAAATTCTGGAACTATATACTTTTGTACATCCGTTTGTAAATACATATCACGTGCCTATATTGTTGCACAATAAAACTATTTCATAAAGTGAGCAAAACTATAAATAAATAAGGGACACAATTTTATTTAATAATGATATAATTATGGTGATCACTTAATAATATAGATTAAGCTTAATTGAAAATGAATCTAAAAAAAAAAATATTTAACTAGGAGGGAAATTGGGGTGCAATAATTCTATGTAGTGGAAATCACTTCAATGAACTATTCCCTTGCGATAACAAATAAAATGTGAACATATGATTATTCCATGTGATGAAAATTTGAACATATTGTGATATTTTATGTATGTGTATTGTATATATACAAATTTGATTAGAAAATTTTTCCTAAAAACAGATTTCCTCACAAAAATAAAATAAAAATAATTTTTTTTGGCACTAATGTCATATATAAAAGAAAATGTTGCAGATTTTTGTGTGATCTAATTTATCAAAACAAAACAGACCTTTGTATTTTCTCATTGACATGGAAGATGTTTAAAAATATAACTTATATTCAAAATATAAATATATTCTAGACTTACATATTCACATTTTTATGTGTCGTGCAAACTCATTCGAAAACATCAATCTTTAGATTTGTCACTGCATTCAATTTATATTTATAGTTGTTGCATTACATGGTTAATTGATCAAATTTTTGCAATTAGAAAATTTTGTTTTCGTAAGGGATCAACGTACGGAAAAGGGGGTACATGTTGTGTTAGTCCATGCTGCCCGGCCGAAAGTATATACGGAATCTCAAGAAATTAAATTAGCTGCAGGCATGGCCGTAAACTCTCAATTTAGGATTTCACCATCCCCCAAAAATTGTAAAAAGTTACATTAAGCATGGCCATAATCGTTTGCGAACTATCCAAAATTAACCGTTATATTCTAGAACTACAAAGAGAAATTAATTTAAAATCTCAATCCCAACGCATTCATAGTAAATTTCATCACCATCGGTTGGAATAAACACAAGTCCAGAGTCAATCGAATGATCAATTACACGTATCTGTGAAAAAATTTAGTATCGTGACACAAATAATACTGTAATTTGTCCAACTGGGATGGAAACTAGGATCCCATTGACGCTGTCACTTCAGGTACACAAATTTACACTAAATTTCGCAAGAATCTGCCATTTAATGAAAAAGTTTAACTATGAAGTGTTTTTTCCGAATAGTCAATCCGCCTGAACTGTAGAGATGCCAGATTTAGGTGAAATAAAGTATTATTTTATCAAAGCTCGTCATTTCCGGCAAATAATTATTATTTCGGTAATAATTTCGGTAGGAGCTGCCATTAAAATGAAAAAGTTTAAGTATGAAGTTTTTTCCAATCCGCCTGGACTGTAGAGATGCCAAATTTAGGTGAAATATAGTTTTATTTTATCAAAGATCATCATTTCCGGCAAATAATTATTATTTCGGTAATAATTTCGCTATGAAGTTTTTTTCCAATCCGCCTCGACTGTAGAGATGCCAAATTTAGGTGAAATAAAGTTTTATTTTATCAAAGCTCGTCATTTCCGGTAAAATTTAAAAAATTATCTAAACTAATTTTTTTGGAAATTTAATTTACAATTTTTTTGTTTTTCATCGTTTCCAACATATTTGCAAAAAACAAAAAATCTCCTAAGGACCGATGAATCGATTTCAGTCAAATCTAGTACCTTCCGATTTATTCTAAAAGTTTAAGGATGGAGTTTCATCCCAATCAATAAAACCGAAATGTAAAATCTTTAAAACGATAAAGCTCTTATGCTGGCAGCCACTTCTGTTTGACCGATTTCAGCCAAAAATCATTGGGATCTCCCAATTTATGAGAAAAGCGCCCCGAAAACCACTTGTGATAATTTTTTTTCGCCAAAAATCGGATTTAATTTTTCGGATGAAATCGGGAGTTTGGATAATTTGAGTGATTCCTATTCTTGTGCAAAGTTGATCAATCCTAAGCGGCTTTAGGGAGTCCTTGATTTTAGTAAGAGGACCTTACAAATGAAGGTTGAATCAGGATAATTAATTACTTACTCGAATCATCATTATACTTCGAACGAAGCGTTAATTAAAATTTCACGACATTAAATAGATGATTTCTAAGTGATGGATAGCTGGATTATAATTAAACTCCCCAACTCGTATATTTTATTTCTGTATAGATTTAATGTTCGAGCGTCAAACAAAAATTAGACTTCTTTTTCGTTATCGTCGCAAGACGATAACGAATTTCACGATAATATTCAAAAAATTTCCCAGGAATTAAAAATCGTCGGATTGGTCGTATCTCTCATTTCAAGTTTTAATTTTATACTGAAAGAACAAAACATATTTAATTTCAAATATGAGCGTCTTGCTTTCTTTTCATAAAATTTTCGAAATTTAATTATTCAAATCTAAAGAAATTTTAAAATACAGTAACTCAAGGTTTTAATCTTACACCTACCTTGATGAACTATAAGTAAACATTGTAAATTGTTCCCCTCGTAACTATAGATCCATTGTTCAACTAATAATTGATATCAATTAAATCAACCTGAAGAAGGCATATTGATCAGGCTATTAATCAATATGCCTTCTTCAGGTTGATTTAATTGATATAAATTCTCAGTTCAAAGTTTATGACATTGGCATATCAATCTCCTGATTTTCCGATATTCGCTTAGAATCTTACGGTTTTAGCGCAATACTCCAAAATGTTTAATCAGAACGATTCACTGCTTCTCTGTACGTTTTGAAAGTAATCAAGATTGTTGTTGTGTTGATCACTAATTACTAAATTCCGGATTTTAAATCAATAGCGATTAATTATATCGTAATGCGTAACCACCGATGATACACCACGCTCAGGACGCCCAAATGAGGATGTGGCTCCGGAAAATATGAATAAATCCACAAAATTGCGGGAGATAGCTGACATTGTAAAGATATTGCGATAGTGCAACACCGTATTCACAAGACTTTGGCTCCAATGAAAAACTGATTGCCGAAACTGAAGCTTATTTTGAAGATAAAGATAAATCGTTCTAGAAAAAAGGCATCGAAATGTTAGAGAGGCGTTGGACTGATTGTATCGCTTGCAATCGTAATTCGTGAATTTTTGCCATGGAAAATGCTGAAGTATGAGATGGCGGTGAAGCAAGATTTTTTTTATGCAAATGTGGTCGTTTTTCCGCAATTTCTGCCTTCCGGTTGTCAAGTAATGATGCGCAGTAAGGCCCTGTAATGGTTTTCTCTTTTTGAAAGATACTCAGTTAAGATAACCCCATCCAAGTTGTTTCTGCAGAACCCAGCTTTCTCATGCCTAAATCTTGATTCAATATGTAACAAACAAGTTCTTTGTTTTCTCAACGTGAGCGACATTATCGTCGGTGGTTGCTATTTTTGAAAGTCCCGAACGTTCATTGGGTCACGTTTAAATTCAGCTGCTCGTTGTTAGCATGGCTATTATCCACAGTCGATCCTTATCTGGATGAGGGTTTTAAAAAGACGGTTACGTTAAAAAAAAAGATTAGAAATTTGAATCTAGTTCAGGGACGATCCATGTAAATAGTTTTACTGGTTTTTCTTCACCAAATTCCAAATCCAATATTGACTTTCAACAAAATTCTTCAGTGTAAAAGAATCTTGCTTCGGATACTCATCTTTGGCATTTCAATTTTCAAATCCTACGCCCTCTTTTCTATCGGCAATGCACCCAAATCGAGCGAGGTTAATTCTGTTCCTTTTGTCCTATCTGCAACAAGAGAGGTCAGGAAAATTTTAGATCGGAAATGCGAAATCTTGGGAAAATGATCAATTGAACCAAGAAATAATCTTTGAGTCCGGCTGGGACTCATTTTCACTTTTAGATTCGATAATAAGCACAACTGGTTCTGGCCTGCTAAGAACAGTTTTGGATGTGGCACTTGCATTTTAGAACCTTTGGTGGCTTTTGCTACTGATTGAAACTCACATTTTAATGTTCTGCCTGTTTAACTCTCTTTCTTTGGGAGTAGTTCTATTTGATCCCCAGAACATGTCGTTCGCGTTAAAGTCGCCATGCTTCTAATTCTGGAATTCGTTGCATAACGCCATTTGAATTCCAGGTAGCAATTCTTAAATATTATGTCATTATTTTTTCTTGTTAAGTTCGTATGGACTAGAATTAGTCATTAGGGGCATGTCAAAAATGCCAAAACGGGAGTGGCTGTACCTGGCCTCCAAAAATTGTAACAGTCAAAGCCGAGCAAGTCAAACCACTGATATTAACTTCATTGAATCAAGAATCCCAGCTTCCGGTGAAGTAGCCGTAAATTTTAATCATTCCACATGATCGAGCTCTTATTGTGAATCCAGTTCTGAATTTAATAGTTTTTTCAGCTGCAGCATTAATAAACGATTTCAATGAGCGGCCCCCATATTTTCAGAGGTGGAGTTGGAAGCGAAAAATTTCTTCAGAAAACTAATATTAAATTCCGAAATTTTCCTATCACGGTTAAAACTGCTAGTGGTTCCTCAGAAATAGTTTTAGGTCATATTCGAGTACCGATTTCATTTATTGGACAAGTGCAATATATTACACTTCATATAGCTCCAAAATTAACCTTAGAATCGTGTACTCTTCTACCAGCTTAATCCCGTTCGGGGAGTTGTATTTCCCAGTATTAAAAAAAGACTTTGGTACGAGAAATTCATTTTATTTATTGTTGTATGATAAATGTATTGGCGAGCCTGGCTCATTGAACTTTCGCATGAAACACGGTTTGCAAACTCGAGCATAGTGCTTGGCAGTGCCAAGTTGGCACACGTTCGCCTGCTGAGGCATAAATCACAAACAGCAGTTGTTTTCATGTCTTTGGCCATTGTCCAGAATTTTTTACATTGCTCATATGAGTAAAATTGTATTGACCGTTTCAATGATTAGTTACCTTCATTTGTGGGAACTGTCGCTTAGGAACGGATTTAAATTTGGAGCCCATCAAGTTCATAGCGGTTTTCACGAATGGCTTCAAGGCTACTGTTCGAGTGCGGATTTTTGTGCGAATATTTAGAATCACACTTTTCTACGAACAGTCGAATACAATGTCAGTAGAAGTTTGCTCCGGTTGTCTAGATGTTTCTGAACCAATTCCTTCGCCAATTCTCTTAGAAATTTTTTTCTTCTTGAATATGCTATTATTCCAAGCCTGATGACATATATCTCGAACAATCGGTAAGGTGCAAGTCCAGTCACGTCAAGCGTATTATGAAATATGACCATTGGCCATCGGTTACTTTTCCTTTTGCCCCAAATACATTTGTTTACAAATATATTTATGCTGGCTGATACAGAATAATTTGATTTCGCAGCTACAAGCCAAAATATTTTAATCCCCTACTTGCCTGGCTTTTATGGTATGTATTGGCGAAAGCGCCACCTATTTCTGTTAGTCACCAACTGCTCATCGATGAGGCCTTTAGATGGAACGAAAGAAAAATTTAAATTAATTTGAAGAGAGTCCAAATATGGTAAATTGGACCCAATTTATCTTCCTAATCTTCTTCTTATCTATTGTGGAATTAATCTTTAGCTGCTACTAAATTTTATTTCCCTGCACCTGCTTATAGTATAATATGCCGATAAATGCGCACATTTCATCCACATTGGTATCTCGCCAAAGTCTCAATTCGTTTTCGGTTTCTCTACTCGTTCATTCGGTGCATACATCCTTTTGGCTTTTCTATTAGTTTCATGATTTTCAGTAAATGTCGCAGTACTACGAGAAATGGTGTCCAATCTCTTCCTTTTCAATTCTCAAGTTCTTGCTTTATCCGCAGCATAATGCATTGCCCACCAAATTGTTTTGCCTTGATTTGCCTCGATTACAGTTCATGTGAATCAGCTTCGCTAGCACTATGGAATTGTTATTGTTTCAATCACATTTTCCGTCGGTACTGAATTGAAAGAAAGAATGTGCACGTGGAAGTAAAAAATTTCAACAAAACAAACCTGAAAATAAAACAGAGACTATCTGATAGCAGATTCCATAAAAAATCTACTAACATAAATACAGATGAATGCAGTTCCCCAAACACATATATAGGATGTCTATGCATTGGCTCTCTCTTATCGAAACAACAACAAAATAAAATTGGAACTCAGTTCGATACAAAGCTAAAGATATAATACATCGAAAAATATCCCTTTTCCGGTCAGACAAATTTTTTTTTACTTTTATATAAGATTACATAGTTTGTAATGTTTTTTTCATGATTCACTTTGGTACACAATTTGTACGCGCACAATTGTGATCGCGGGCCGGAAAAGTGATATCCAGAAAATATGCTGGTGTAGAACAAATCTATTTTATTGTAAGTTGAAAAACACTTGGGAACACAGCACCCCATACACGATTCTAAGGTTAAGTCAGAGTCAAAGGGAACAATTTCCCTCGTCGGCATTGCTTGGATTGTGTAAAAGGCGCATTTTGTCCCATGAAATTGACGTAGGTAATGCAAAACCAATTACGGCGTCATTAGGCTGTTTCGCCGGCAATACAAAAAAAAGATATGTGGTGAATTGGACCGTATGCTTGCTCTAGGTGTTATAGAGGAAACCTTTTCTAGAACACTTTTTGGTTGATTTCTATGTTTTGTTAGAAAATCGTTCATTTAACGGTCTTTGTTATTCAATGGAATTGGGCCAATTCTGGATTAGCACAAGTTCAGCCACTATACATTTTTCGGATGGCAATGAACCGTTGTATTTTGTTTGTATAATATACTATCTTTTAGGGGCTAGTTTGTTTTTCCTCAATTTATGAATGAAAATTTATGAAAATCATATTTCTATGATAAGCACAAATTTCGTCAGTTTAACCGCCTTTCGAAAGTTTTGAAATTAGGCTCAAATTATTTCTGTTTTTTTAAGCTATCAGACGAAATTTGAAATTTTCTTTTCCCGTTTTTTCGGCTCCTGGACTAGCAATAATTTTTTCCCGTCAGCACTAATTAGCACATATTGGGCTTAACCGGTTTGTAAAGTTTCATTTTGAAATTCCAAAGTTTCCCTGCTGCACCACCCACACGGTTTGAGTTCACCAGAGGCTTGATTACTCAATATTTTGTTTTAAGCGACCATATACATATCGTCGGTTTGGTGCAACAGTGACACATCTCAAAAAGCATATTTTTAAGGAAATCGATTGTGACATTATTTATTAATTTTGAAGTGATTTTTGTTCGAATATCTCAAAATTGATGATTATTGATTTGTGTCCCTGTTACACCAAACCGACGATATATAATTCAGAATACACAATTATTTATGTAATTTTTATTTTATTTTGCAGGTCATGGCGGAGTAAATCAATTAGGTGGTGTTTTTGTAAATGGCCGGCCGTTACCGGATGTTGTACGCCAAAGAATTGTAGAATTAGCACATAACGGTGTAAGACCGTGTGATATATCTAGGCAACTACGAGTTAGTCATGGTTGCGTATCAAAAATTTTATCTAGGTAAGAATAATTTTCATCTCTAGTAAAGGATGTTGTTGTAGTAGTAGTAGTAGTAATTGTAGTTGTATTATATACCAACAAGTATACTGTGAAAATTAATTGGTATACGGTTCTTTCATTTTATTTTCTGTATCAAAACGACAATAAATTTTATTTTCATTTTTAGTATATTATCTAAATAAAATGTTGAAATCTAATAAATTATTTTTAATTTCCGCTTGGAAAATATCCTTTAAACGCAACACAATATATTTTCATTTCAATACATAAAAGAACAAAATTAATTTCGGTATATATGGTAATGCGGTTTTCAATTTTTTTTTTTGCAATGTTGTTGAAAATTTAAGTTGAATTATTAAATTGAGTGAAAAAGGAGGTAATTTTTGTGTTTTTTTTTTTTTACACACACATAGGTACTATGAGACTGGAAGCTTTAAGGCAGGTGTGATAGGTGGTTCAAAGCCAAAAGTTGCAACACCGCCCGTGGTAGATGCAATTGCAAATTATAAACGAGAAAATCCTACAATGTTCGCATGGGAAATACGTGATAGACTTTTAGCGGAAGGTATTTGTTCACAAGACAATGTACCGAGCGTCTCCTCAATAAATAGGTAAGTCAACCCAACCAAAAATCAAAAAATTTAACCCTAAGTTATATATATATATATATAATTTCGCTTTTTAAAACCCATCAATGCAGATTATTGTCCTAGATAATGAACTAGTGTTTTGGGAATTCAGAGTGAAATGTTATTATTTCAAAGTATAAAGAGGGATATATATTCCTTATACACTCATTAAATGTAGATTTTCTATCGGATTTTTTTTCCTATATCCTATATCCTCTATCAAATTCAATTGTTTATTTTGTAAAACAAGAAAAACAATTAAATTAAATGTTACAAGTATCCTCCCTATATATATATATTATACACTGTTCAATACTATAAAAATATCAAAGTGCCTCTAAGGACACTTCTCTAGAGGTTTAAAAAAAATATTTCTATTGTTGTTTGTTTTGTTAATTTTAAATGTAAAGTGAGTGATTTTCAAAAGGACATTATATTGTGTACCCATCTCTCTATATCATATACCATACAAATATAAAATGACATGGTTTTTATCCTTTTATATATATATATATATATATATATATATATATATATATATATATATATATATATATATATATATATATATATATATATATATATATATATATATTTGTGATTCCGATTATTAATGAATGATAAATTTAGGTGTGAATAAAATATTTTTGAAACGATCCTTTTGTATATGTAACGTAAGAATTATAATATAACTGGAACGTTGCTATACTGGGATCACAATTCAAAATTGTTGGCCAAAACGGTTTTCTGGATATCTTGAAGGGAGGGGAGGTATGCTGTACATTCACCAAGGAGTGTGAGGATGTAATATTGTAAGAGATTTTTTTTTTTTTATTTATTTAAATTACTACAACTAAATACAAATACAACCACGGAGCTCTTCATTTACATGTTGATAAATACGTTGTCCATGAATTACTGCAAGTTTTTGATGTGTAAACATCTTTACTCGCGCCTACAGAAAATGTTTGTATTAGAGTAAACTTGTAAATAAAACGAACGGAAATGACGTACCTACTTCGTTCGAAAAAAAGCAACCAACTCAATAAAAACAATTTTGTACTATACATGGCCTGCTTGTACGTATATGTATAATAGTAGGGAAAACAAACAAACTAATTTAAAAAATGAAATAGAAACCATCGACATTTCCATCGATCAGAAAAATTAACAAATCATACTCTTACGATTAAAAACACACTCAACAATGTTGCGTTCAGTTCAAGAGAAATAGTCAGCGGGCTGCTAGAGTAGCAATTCCGTCAAAAGTTTCTATCTCTCTCTGGTACTTTATCCCATCAAGGGATTGATTGATTTGGGGCCGCCTTAAATAAGGTTTCATAATCATATTTTCATGTCGGATAGGAATGATTAATTCATTGATCCTAAACCAGCCGTGAAATTTTTTCCTTGTCACCACCGGGAATCGAAACCGGGACCTCCGGTCGCTGGAGCAAGCATGCTGTAACAGATGGACTGGCGAATGAAACTATGGGCTGTCTGAGGTATATCGAATGCAGTCATCGCGACCGGGACAATGAGAACGATGAAAACGTCAACAGTAAACAATGTCAAACGACTCTGGATGGATTTCGGTACAAATTCAGAAGTTGGCAAGAAGGCCAGGCGGCTTAAAACTGGATGGGCGCAGAAAGCGAATATCGACCGACGTTTGGTGCACATTTCTAGAAAAAGCTCAACTGTTAATCGAAACAACAATCGGACAATTAATGTTAAGCGTAATCATTTTCCAGTCATACCTGCATGTTCCACCACAATTCGTGCATCACAGGATGGTACCTATAACGCGATAGTCAGTATACTCTTACGATAAAAGACTCACGGTATCACGAGTAACGAGTCTCGAAGGATTGTTCATCACGTCGGCTATCGATGATCATGTCTTCTACCATGGTGCTAAAAGTGGGACAACCATGGGTCTTCTTCAAAATGAGCTATCGCACCTCACTAGAAATCCGCTAAGTATAGTTCAGGTTGTAATGGCAAATTTTGTACGAGATAAATTTAACGTCTGGTTTTTAACATTGAAATACCAGAGTCTCAGGTCACATCACCTCGACCTAACTGATACAATCACGCAGGGATGCTCAATTTACTTGCTTTCCGAGATCTTGCTACGCAATGTGAAGCATGTTAATATTAATAATTTTGAAGAAGAAAGAATTTCAAAAATTCTCCAAGGAGACTATCATCTTTTGCCGATGATTATGAGCGGGGTTTCAATATTAATTTTGCTGTTCCTCAAGCTGAACCGCACTTATAAACTTCCTGCGAGACAAATTCGATTTGCACATGAACTCAGATCGAAATATATCTACTACGAGATATGGGACGAGCATTGTGTAGTTTTTCAATAAAAATTAGAAAAGTTAGAGTCGACGGTATATGTATCTTATTTTAACTACGATAATCGACAAATGAAAAACTCTGGTTACTAAAATTGCATTCCTTCTTCCTTCAAAGTAAACTGTTCACACGCACGATACACACGCCATGTTTACACATCTGCTTGAGAGTACTAACGGACTCACTCTTTTTTTTATTTCTTCTTGAACCGTCGGGATATGAAAGTCATCATTCCTAATGTACCACGGAGTGTTAACTATACCAGGTAGCACTTTGTTTTGGAAAGTTTGTATTATTTTGGTGTTAGTATTATTTGTACAGCCCCAGAGCTGTATTCCGTAAGTCCATATACAGGCCTTAGCACCTGTTGATATATGTAATAGCAAATTATTTTCGGTTGACAATTCCAATTTTCTCCGAGCAGCCAATACATTTTTCGATATTTGATATTAAATTTCCATCTGTAGGGAATCCGTAAATTGCAAAATGTGTTTTGTTTTAATAAAAAAGGGGCGGAGTTATATTCACATACCTAATATGTGCCTAAAAATTTATGCACGGGTTGCTTAGGAATTACTGAAAAGAGACATTTTATGATCGTCCTATGTAATCCTACTGTACTATAGGAACTAAAATTATAAATCTCTAAAATATAAAATTTGGCTGGAGCAGATCTTTCAGAATGCCTACTTATTCCGACATCAATGATTTTAATAAAAAATCTCTAAATTTAGTGATCCAAATTCCAAAACTTCGCGTCCAATTCGATAGATCAAAATTTGAATTAAATCCAGGATTTTTTGCTTTATTTCCACAGTTTAACATTACTTTCTTCTTTCATCATCTAGCGGATTGATATTGACAGTTCTTTTCCTTACATACCGTTCGTACAAACCACAACTTATCTTCTGTTTGGTGTATTTGGAGTACGACAGTCTGTCCTACTTCAAGAAGTGGTAACTGTTTTGTTTTTTTTATCGTAATGATACTTATTTATTTGTCGTTGATTTGTTATTTTATCTGACACATTTGGAACGACTTCTGGTTGAAGATTTTTGATGACAGTCAAACAGTCGTTGAAAAGGACTGGAACCTATTTTGTTGGGAATATTCCGAAAATGTAATAAGCATACCAAAAGTCTTCTCCTGTTTCATTTGATTTTTTTATGATTCGTTTTGCGATTTTAACCGCAAAGCGCCATTTTTTTTAAAATTCTCTGAATTCATTTGATACAAAATTTGTTCCATTATCTGTTAGTACCGTCTCTGGAATGCCATGTCGACTGAAATTTATTTTGCACAACTTTTATTGTCGAGTTTGGTTTCAAATCATCTAACTTGTTTATTTTAAAAAAATCTGAATAATGGTCGACGGTTATTAGAAATTTGTGCGCCTTACCTCTGATATGTTCGAAGAAAACATCCATTGATACTATTTCGAATGAATAGTTTGGA
Source organism: Nephrotoma appendiculata (assembly GCA_947310385.1). Taxonomy (NCBI): domain Eukaryota; kingdom Metazoa; phylum Arthropoda; class Insecta; order Diptera; family Tipulidae; genus Nephrotoma; species Nephrotoma appendiculata. Next base: position 13,722,353 of record OX371226.1, on the reverse strand, counting down.
ACTTCATGTGTAATCATTGAAGGCTTTATTTAGGAATCGGAATATTTTTTGACAAATAAGTAACAATCTTTCACTTTATCTCTTATTTCGGATGTCATTCCCGGCCAAAATATGCTTTTAAAACATGTTGTTTCGATGCCATTATGACTAATATGTACCTTTTCAACCATTAATCCAGGAAGACTATACGGAATCACGACTTTATCATTCCGTAGAAGTTCTTTTTCTATCTGTTCATAGTTTCTTTCTGTAGCCGTTAGCGTTCTGGAAGCATAACAGATAACCTTGTCTTCCTGGAGCATAGCAGCGCCCAAACCAGTACTGCTGGAGTCGCATTCAATTATTATTGGCTTTGTATTGTCGAAATAGCCTAAAGTTTTTATGTCTGACACTAATGATTTAATCTTCTGATATTGATCCTCCTCCGACTGTGTCCACTTCCATGGAGTGTTTTCATGGATAAGTTCACGTAATGGTGTACACTGGGTACTTAAATCTCTTATATATCTGGATAAATAGTTAACCATACCAATAAATCTGTGTAGGTTATTTTTATTTGAAGGTGGCATTTGGATTGGAAATTTCTGTCATGATCTACTGATACTATTTCGACTGTATTTCTTTGGCCAAATACCAATAAATCGTCTGCGAGGACCTGTACGCCTGGAAGATCATGTACAAGCTGGTATATTTTCATCTGGAAAATTGCTGGTGCCGATGTAATACCAAATGGCATCCTTAACCATTTATATCTTCCGAATGGTGTCCAAAAGCATGTTAAGTTGCTACTCGCCTCCGATAGTTGCACTTGCCAAAATCCTTTTTTAGCGTCGCAGCTGGAAAATACTTTAGCTTTGCCTAATTCCGGTAGGACTTCATCAATTGTCGTGAACTGATAGTTGGATCTTTTCAAAGCTTCGTTTAACGGTATAGGATCTAAACGTATTCGAAAAGAATTGTTACGTTGAACTATTAAAATGTTACTAACCCAATCAGTGTGATGCTCTACAAATTCAATTATCTCATCATCAACCAAGCCATCTAACTCAGTCTTTAAACGATGACGGTACATCACTGGAATACGGCGCGCATGTTGAATGGCGGGTTTAATGCTTTCGTCAATCTCTAATTCTCTTTTGACCTGTAAATGTCTGCAGTTCTTTCCACTGTAGTAGTTGATACCGATTCAATGAGGTAATCAGCTACCGATGGTACTGGAAAATTCTTCACCTCAGAACTATATGTAATCAGTTTAAGAGCTGAACAAGCGTTTGAAGATAATAATGGTTGGTGCGGTTACGTTTTATGATTTGAAAAACTATAGAAACTGTTCGATTATCGATTTTACATGGAATATGCACCTCTCCAATTGATGGTATAGGATTTCCATTGAAATCTATCAGTCCTTGTTGTGTTGGAAAAGTTTTTGGGTTAAGTTTACTCATGAGCTTAGAATATTGTTGCCAGTCCATGAGACACGCGTTAGATCCTGTATCCAGCATGCACTCGACGTTTTTCCAAACTGAATTAAATTTTAAACTCAGAATTGTCGTAACTTTATTTTTACTGTATGATGTAGTCACTTTGCATATTTTGAAGCATTCATCACTCAATCTGAATTGTTCTTCCTCTTCATCGCAATCAATTTGGTTAACTTTATTAGACCGATAGCATATGCCACAAATATGGCCCAAGGCTGGACAACATCCTTTTTCAAACTTGTGTTTCGAACCACAAAACCGACATTTTTTTAAGAACGGTACTTGAAACTGCTTGCCCCCTTGTGTTCGAAATTTTATTTACTGGAACATCCGTTTGTATATTGGTTTCTGACATCATATTTTATACTCTGCACTGAGTAGCTTCGCTGATTCTACACGTGCCAATGGCATGTTGTAAAGTCAAATCACCTTTTTCCATTAAATTTTTCATCACTGACCCCCACTTCGAATGCCGGCAACGATGCGATCCCTCACCAACTCAATCTGACATGGTCGTCGGATAGTTACATAATTTAATGAGTCGTTTTATTCGAATAAGATTAGTGTCGAAGCTCTCATTTACATAGAAAACTTCTCTTTTCCGCTAAGCAAAGCTGCTGGGTGGCTGGGTGGCTTATAAGCATGACTGGGTGGCTTAAATAATTTAACCGTGATAAATCCTATAAAATAATTTATAGGATTTATCACGATTTATTACGACGCGTGGTAAGGCTTCCAAGACCTGGAGATCTCCAGAACCGTTCGAACCAGGCGGAAATTTACACATTAGACATAGTTGCATTACAAGAGCTTAGAGAGTCTGACCATAAGATCTAGAATACCATCAATGGTTACACTCCCTACAGCATAACATCGATTTCTGCCATGTCAGCAAACTGATATCACTATTATCAATGCACATGCTCCAACCGAAGAGAAATCCGATGATGTGAAAGATTTGTTCTTTAGTTGAACTAAAATCGATAGGACCTCAGGAACTTCATCACATATTGGTCCGTAGAGCTTACATCAGGTTAGTAACGGCATCAGCATGTCCTAGTCGTATCAAGATTTTTACTTGAAGTTCCATTAGACTTCTCCTGCCGTTTATCGACACTGTTCGATAACTCCTGTTGATCCACTTATTCTCGTTTAGGCAACTGCTTTGACTTTTCTCATCGGATTTTTCTGTTCTTTTTTCACCAACGTGGATAGCTTTTCATATTTTCCAATGATTGTCCCGTTTTTTCTTTGTTTTGACATATCGGAAAGATTCAGAGCTCTAATTGAACCTTTTTGGTGGTCGTTTGGTACCCTGTATGTCCTTTAGAAAGTCTGACATTTGAACCAAAGTTGAACAACAAAATGACCTATTAAATGGTCACATCGGCATTATTGGGATAGCATCTTAGTCAATTTCGCCTAAACGTATATTCGACCGTCATTTATTTACCAAGATAGGTCAACTTTAGCTTGGCGAATCGAATTATTATGCTATTGTGCCAAATTATAATATTTCCGACTGTTAGTTGTAAATCGTTATTGGCAAGCACTTAAATCTGTTCAGATGGGCACACGTAAAACTCTTGTCCACCATTAGTTCGACGGCAAGGGAGGGACGACTAAAGACTAATCTTTTTCTATGCTGATGTTTGAGTTTTTTCTGATGAAACTAAGATATTCATCAATTTTTTCCTTTAATTCTTTAATTTCATTCGTTAAGTTGGCTATTTTCAGCGGGCACATTTCGTATTTCCTTAGTCCCTACAGTTGCATTGCAGCGAACGACTTGCCTTAGAATACAACTCTGCTGTTGATCATCGATACAACCTAGCATAAGTTCGTCAATATGAAAATTGTTTGTAGCTGTAGGCTCCATATTGCGCAAATTATCCACTTCAATTAAATTAACATGTACGGTATTGTTTTCCGAGTTTTTTTGATATTCACGTTCATTCTCCCCAAGTATAACAAAATGGAACTCATTTTGACAGTTCCAACTTTCGTTAGATTTTTGAGATATTTCATGGAAGATATGGAACTCGCATAATATCCAGTTCGTTGAGTTACGGGTTTTTGTTCCACAGTTCATAGTAAAACTTGTAATAAAATGGAACTTGACCGTGGAACTTAGTTCCAACAATTGTTCCATAAAAGTCGAAATAAGTTGGAAGTAGTGATACTTGGGTCCTCGTCGTTTAAGTCGATAATTTTTTGTTTTCGGTTTCTTAAATTTTTTGTCAGCTGCAACTCGGATTCAGAGTTTGAAAATCTTTCGTAAACCCTTTCTCCTCCCTTCAGAGTTTTACATTCCCAAACAATTAAATTCTATATTAACTTCTAAAAGAGAGATTAATGTATTTCCAGTTTAAATTAAATTATATCGCCATCACTTTGACCACTTTATACATAATCTCCAACAACAACAACAACAACAACAAAAATCGTTTAAGTAGCCACATTCATAATAGAAAATCCCCTAATCTCACACGAATTGATACTCATTAATTTATGGTTAATTTAAATTAAAAATCCACTACTCTCCTAAACCTTTACATATTGAATCTCAAACCCAATAAAATTGAAACATGTGTTAAAAGATTCGTATAAAAATACGTTCAGATAGTATAGAAGGATAATAAATATTGTTTAGCTAACAAAAAAATCTAAGCGAAAGCACAAAATAAAAAATTATTCCATAGAACTCCCATCTGGGAGTTTAACCAAGTATAAGTAATTTAAATACAATTTAGAGAAATATGTTTTAGTTTTATATAACGTAGATAGTAAGTAGATTTTATACTTGTGATTAAAAAAAGGGTGTCTGAATTTTAGTTTCTTTACATGTATATACATATGTTTATACACATATATTGTATGTGATTAAAATTTGCATTGAATAGCCAATTTAAGTTTGAAAAATGAGGTGAAGCCTAGATGTTGATTATACTCATCTGTCGTACAAAATTAAAATCATAATCTCGTCAATTTTGATAGTTCGATGTGTCCATTAACTTTACTTTAAAGCCGCACTGTAAAAAAATTTGAAGTTGTACAAAAGATGGCATTTGGTATTTAAAATGAGACCGAGTTTTCAAGAAAACATTCTGTTGTAGGGGGAGAAAATGGCCCCAAAAGACCCAGAAAATCGGTTTTCGGCGAATATCTCCCAAAATATGGCAGTTACAGATTTTTGGTTTAGATTAGAATTGAAGATCAGTTAATTTTCTACAAAAATGGTCCTATAATGATTTTTTTTGCAACATTAATATTTTTTGCAAAAAGTCGGGTTGAAAAATCCAAAATTTTGAGACTCATGAAATATGCAAGTTTTTTCAAAATTTGAGATGGGTGGTGTTGCAAATACATTATTTTCAAATTTTTGGACTGTGGAAACCAATTTTAGATTACGCCACTACAATCCCTCCACTGGCAAAATCCTCGGGGCAAACGGGAAACGCCGTAAACCATGTCCCGAGCGTCTTGTTTTTCTCGGAGATGAGGGCTCAAGTTATACCGATTAGGAAAGTTTCTTTAAATTTCATTTATTATAGAAAAATAAATAAAAATACATTGAAATTATGACATCAATCTGTTAATCACCAGTCCCCGTCGCAAGACTCGGATAACGTATCTTGGCTGTTTTTATAATTCGAACACTGGCGGGACTCACATGAACCACAAATACATGAGCATGGTAGCCCTGCTTTCTTGCATGATCATGTTCCCTTGGACCGGCATGAGTATACCTCCTACACGTTTCCATCCCCATTTTTCTGGTGACAGTTCGTTTCCGAGCCACTGCTGGACTTGCAGATATACCCGATAAAGGTGTTGCTTTGCAGCTTCAGGTGTGGGTGGCAAAGTTGCTAGTTTGAGCGCGGTTTTGTTTCTGTTTCTGTCACTGGTGAATCGCTTGAAGATCTCGTATCTAATTTTTGTCAGGGTTTGTGTATTATCATCACTGTACATCGACGCAATGACAGTTTTCCCGTCCTGAAATACGGTCTCGTGGGGAAATTATGATTTTTAAAACTTTCAATGACCGCTTCCAGTCCCGTGTCTGTGTTCTTTGTAACCTTTCCCTCTAATTTGGTGACTCTTAACGTTTTTCTCTAACGAAGGGCCGCAGCTCTTGGAGGAAAACATTTGCTGGGGGTTTTTCCCCTTTCCGGGCTTCAAGAAATAAATTGTTTGATCTTTTGGGGTCAGGGCTGTTATCAGTACAAGGATGTCAATATCCTCTGCCACTACAACAACTGGCGGGTCATTGACAGCATATTTCTGCAACGCCGCGTATATACGATCAACGAGTCTGCATCGCGTCAACCATGTTAGGCTCGAATCTTATGTCAGAGCATGACATGTTGTTCGCACGTCATAAACGTTCTGACCCTTTTATACGAAAACCACTGTGACTTCCCGAGAATAATTATCTCTTAAATGTTTTACATATCTGCCGAAAATTTCAACAAATAATCCCTTTCCCGTCAAGGGTACCCGATGTATCAACATTCCCCCGTCGACAACGTGAATACATTTAGTCTTGTCAATATTCGCGGTTTCTACCGAGAATATCTTTATTAGAGCCGATTTAGCGATTTTCCGTAACATGCCATTGTTAAATATGCTCAATGGAAATGGACTCTGGAAAATTAACACGGGATTTACATCCTGAACTTTTATCGAAGACGTTTTATTTATAAAAGATACTGCGCGATACTTGCGTGTTAATAAAATAGCATGAAACCTCTTGCCTTGCACTTGATTAAGGATACTATTTGTTCCAACCGCAAAAGCTTCGTTACAATTAACTTCTTTCCCAGCAACGAGCCCGGTGTACAAGAAAATAATTTCTTCTGTATGTGGGAACGGGTTGCAAATTTCAATCCACCCCTTTAACTTAGCCAAGTCTTCGTAATCGCGATCAATCCGGCTGTCTCGGACATCTACATGCTGGTCACTGGAGTTGAAACGGACCCCGCAAAACTCCTCCATTTGATTACAAATATCCACCATGAAAGAAAGAGATGCGATGAACTTGGTAGTGGCGCTCGTATTGTATCCGCCATTCTCATAAAGTCTTGTTCAATCGTCATGTCAGTGAAGTTACCCACCCGACCAAAATTTGTCTGTACGCATGATAGTGTTAAACCCGTTTCGAACAAAATTATGATATTCAACTTGTCGTCGATTATTTTCGCGATGACCTTGACTTTCGTGAAGTTTTTCCATGTTTTCGAGGTAGATTCTCATGTCCTGCACATACAAATGCGCTGACCGTGCGTAGTTGAAATGAAAACGAAAAGAAAAAGTGCGCTTAATCCTTGAGCACGCGTTTTCCAAATTTATTGGAAAATGGCAGATTTTATGGGAAAAAAATAATGGCACAGCCAAAAAGTAGACGTTCTCAGCTTTCAAATGATATGTCATAGAGTCCAATACGATCATGTATATGAATTGTTAATTGGTGGTTGTTTACAAAATTTCCCCGCGCTCCAAAAACAGCAAAAAATTGGGATTCAACAAACAAAGTTTTAATCAAAATGGAAGAAAATTAGATTATACAAATTTCACAGATGACAAAGGACTTTCTGAGGACCCATAATCAAGGAAATTTGGAGCGAATTAGTGCAATACAAAAACAATAGGAACAAATTCCTGGCGAGGTCAAAATTGCGCGGGAGCAGAAAGTTTGACCCGTTTTTTCAATATGGCCAAAGAGTCAAAACGTGACTCAAGTCACAGAGTATGATAGCGGTAGATTTTTTTTGTTCACATGAACTTTGAATCATGAGAAAATATGCATTTTTAACAAAGTTATTGAATAATTTGTCCGCACGCTCATGTGTAAATGCACGGACTGTGCTCTCCGGCATATAACACAGAAACTCAATATTCTAAGTGCGCTTGGGCCCGTTTATCTCGAAAACGGTAATTTTTTTGGAAAAAGTCATTAGGACCATTTTTGCAGAGAATTAACTGAACTTCAATGTTTATCTGAATAAAAAATCTCTAACTGCCATATTTTGGGAGATATTTGCGGAAAATCGATTTTCCAGGACTTTTTTGGGGCCATTCGCTCTCCCTACAACAGAATGTTTTCTTGAAAACTCGGTCTCGTTTTTAATGAGGTACCAAATGCCACTTATCACCAGAAAATGAAAATCGCAACTATTAACTTACAGGTTGACTCTTTCATTTACTGGACTATTATTTCTGTTTCTATATTTTACTTTTATCTGTTCTGGACCCAAGGCTCTTCCAACGCTTTCGCGGTTTGCTTTTTCCGTCCTTAATTTTACGCCCTTATCAGCCAATTCGAGGAAGTACGACTATTGGTCCGTTTTTATGAGTTTTGCCCTCAACAGAGGTCATACATTTTTTCCATTTCATCACAAATTGTAATCTGTGTAGATGAAAATTCCCTTTGCATCCTGCCTCTATCGGGATTCGAATCTAGTGCCTCCCAATCCAAATACCAAAACTTTAACCACAGTTGTACAATTTAAACATAGAAGACACCGAAAATGTTTTTTTTTCTTGTTTTTTCTCTCCATGCCAACCTGTACACTGACATGGACTAAGGGACGGCGCTGAATTGTGCACTCCAAATATAATAATAAAATTTCATCGGATATGTGTAAGGATAAATAACGTCTTTAAAAATTCTTGTTTGTCTGTCCGCAGTATTTTGCAATAAAATTACTACTTTATTGACCTAACTTGGTGGCACACGTGTTTAAAATCAAGCTGAACCTTAATCTGTATATGATCTCACAAAATAAGGTATTTTGTGACCAATATAAAGCTCGTTTTAACAATCGAGTTTCAGGAGTGTGGTCTTCCACATGCTAAAATCTTAATCACCCTTCGAGCGGAAGACAAGTTCACAATGACTTAACGTATTAATCGTTTCGTATCTGCAAAGATCTCGCTTGTTGGAACATATTCAGAACAGCGAGAGATCGGTCGTGCCTAAATTTATGATGCATAGTCCGAGTGGCACTAATAACTTCAACAAGCCAACTTTAACCGTTTCTAAGCCCATATCAATTGTTACATACCACCATCACTTCAGATGGAAATCAGCAGTTTCGTTTCGATGAGCCTCTAATTTTATTAAATGTCGATACGTCAGCACTTCTAAGGCAATTTGACATTTGTGTGAGTCAAAGGTGGATGATTGGACCTCGAAGAAAATGTTGACCACTTGCGTACCTTCTATGAGAACTGTCCATCCCGTTTTTAAAGATGCAGCATTGACACATGGTTTACTGGAATCTGGCATCAAATTTAGACTTAACAGTTACTTATCAAATGCCCCGACTATTACAGGATACCTTTGCTTTGGTCAGCCAGCACGTTCTATTGCCTAATGGGAGCAATTTATGGAGGACTTCACTTTGGACTGTTTTCTGCCGTAACGGCTGACTTTGACTGGCCACAGCCACGTTGACCCCCCACACCCAGGTTGACCCGTGTTTGTTGAGGTATTTCTCGTTGTTGATGACTTCGTTGATGGTATTTCAACCGGTGGTGTTTCGCCCGCTCGACTGTTTATTGCTTCGAATTCTATCGATGGCGAAATAGGTAATGGTATCTTCGTTTTAGTTGTGTGCAGGTGTATGTTGTTTCTTCGATACTTTCTACCATCCGGCGTTTCGACTATTACCGATCTTGGATTTCCAGTGATTTTGACACTTTCGCCCATTTTAAATGACAATCGAGGTGTTGCTACACGATCTGCATATTGTTTTTGATTCGTTCTCAATTCTCGAAGTTCTTCAGTGACGCCGTTGATTTTTTTGGGTTTTAACGGCTGAATAATCGCTGAACCGATGATCCCAATGTTTCGTTGCGTGGAGTATTCCGAAGTAATAACATTGCTAAGTATGGATCGGCTCCGTCTTTCCAGCAGCGCTTTAATATTCCTTTTATAGACTGAACATTTCTTTCCGCAAATCTGTTTGACTGAGGATAATATGGTGACGATATTCGATGTCTGAATTGCCATTTTGACTCGAATGCCCTAAATAATTGACTCGTGTATTATGGCCCACCGTCCGATTCTAATATTTCGGGTATTCCATGGACTGAGAACCACTGGCTTAGTTTTAATATTACCTCTGTCGACGTTGATGATTTTAATTTTCTGAAACCAGAAAATCCCGAGTAGTGGTCCGCCAACAGTATCTAATCGTCCTCCTTAAACTTGAATATGTCCGTAGATACCAGTTGGAGCAGCAGTAAACTCTCTTCGTATGTGATTTCATCATCATCTTTGGTATTTTGTCATATTGGTATTTTGTGATCATCTTTAGTATTTTGTCCTTTTCAACCGGCCATTTGCCCATATGATTGCTTTTATTAATGTCTGTAGCTCAACATCAGCCGCCGATTCCCTTCTCAATCTGTCACGTAGGTCTTCACCAATTGCGTGAATTAAATATATGGCGCATGTCTCGTCACTTTCGTACTCATTGATCTCACAGTCCCGGCTTAATGCATCTGCTATTGGTATCGCCATTCCTCTGATATACTTTATTTTTGGCGAATATTATAATATGTCGAATAGTATACGCTGCAATTTCAATGGTGTATTTTGTATGGGATTTAGGAAGATCGTCTCCAAAGGTTTGTGATCCGTTTCAACGCTTAATTCTTTTCCATATACGTATTCATGGAATTTTTGACATCCAAAACGAATAGCCAACGCTTCTTTTACTATTTGTGGTTGATTGTGCTGTGAAGTTGTAAATGTCCTTGTGGCATATGCCACGGGTTTTCACCCCTGCATTAAATGCCCATAGACTTACTGCTCGCGTCTACAGATAGCTTTACCGAATGCTCTGGTGTGCTCTGTTTCCCAACACCAAGCTGCTTCTCTATGTAGCAATTTCCGCAATGGTTCTGTTAATTCTGACAGGTTGTTGATAAATTTGCCAAGGTAATTTACCATGCCCAATATTCTCTGCAATTCTTTAACACAGGTCAACGTTTTTAATTGGTTGATTGCCCTGACTTTATCTTTATCCGCTTCATATCCCTTTTTTGTGAAGATCGTATGCATACTTTCCTTTGTTTAGTGTGAATCCCGCTTCTGTTAATCGTCTAGTGACCGTTTTTGTGGTTTCACGCAACTCCGTTAATGCTGATGATATACCGAATGGCATGCGTCGATATATGAATCTGCCCCATGGCGTTGAAAATGTTAGATATTTCGACGTGCGTTCTGTCACTTTTATTTGCCAGAATCCTTTTTCACAGTCCAATTTTGTGAAAAATTTGTGTGCCTCGTGTTTTAGCTGCCACTTCTTTGACTGTTTTCATTGGATATATACGCCTCATAATATTTTTGTTTAATTCCATTGGGTCAATGCATACACGAATTTTACCCCTATTTACGACCAGCATAGGCTTGCTACACCAAGTATTATCATATTTTGTATCTCTTGTCTCACCTTTTCTTCAATTGCGTAAGACATTTTTCTTGTCGGTATTATTTTGAACTTTGGGTTATCTATGAAATCCATATCATACTCAAAATTTTTGCAGCACCCAATCTGATTTACTCTTTTCACAAATCCCAAATTTTCGCAGTCTTCGCCGCCTAGGATTGTCTGTAAGTTTTCTTTTATTACCTCAGATATTACTTTCCCCTCGATATTATTTTCTTTTCGTAATGTACGGCACTTTCATTTAGTTTGTCCGATCACATTTATTAGGCCTGAAATTAATTGCGTCCTGTTCCTGTGCCACCGCACTTTAAGCACTCCTTTTTATATGCCGAGCAGCTTTTGCACTTTGGTCCGTGCGTCATATTGCACCGTCTGCAGTTGAATTCTTTGTTGATTTTATTCACCGTTGCGGACGAGGCCACTTCATTTATATCATCATTTGCGCTTCACGCCCGACTACCGTTTTGAAATTCGCTAATCTTATATCGGTTCGTTTTAAGCGTCGGCAGATACACCTCATGATAGCCGCAATTTTGTTTGGTATACAATTTAAATATCAAAATCTAGCGATATATACAGTTATAATATTTCCTTTAAGTTATCTTTTATATATTGTTATGAGCTTCGCTGTTTACGTGTATGCGCACAGCATCTGTGTCTTGAAAATAATGTGTTTCCGTTTTTCTTGTTATAATTTTTCTTAAATCTTATTAGAGCGTGGTGCCAAATCCGTTTCCTGATAACAATGCAAATAAGCGTAAAACACAAAAAATCGCAGAAGGAAATTTTATTTTCACTGTCATTTTGACAATCCATGTGTATGTAGAGGTGTGTACGTATTATTTACAAACATATACAGGAACTACGCGGAAAAGCTTAGTGACTCCCCGAAAATTAAACAATAAAATTATAGACAGAACCGAAATTATAATGCAAACCAAGATCCATTAACATACCAATAGATTTATAGGCTTATTATGGCTTGGAAGTCTCGGGCAAATCGCGCAAATCTGTGAAAATCGCCACAGAAGAAAATCTCTTAGTAATTGCTTTGTTGAAAATCGTTACATACTGGGACTGGCACGAACCTTCATTCTACCTCGTACAGAAATAGGGCTATGTTATTTGGTTTCCAGATGGCCTACACTAATTCCCAACAGTAGCCGAAGTCTCGGGCAATCCCTGTGAAAATCGCCACAGGAGAAAATTTTTTAGTAATTTTTTGTTGAAAATCGTTACATACTGGGACTGGTACGAACCTTCTTTCCACCTCGTACAGAAATAGGGCTACGTTATTTGGATTACAGATGGCCTGGTTTGCTTGCCCTTAACGCTAGATGGCATATAAATCATCATGTCTCTTTGAAAAAATTACTTGTTATTTTCTTTATAGATTAAGCGCTTTACGAAAATAAAATTGATATTTCTTTAAGATTTAGACACCCTGTATACGGTATATACATAAGATTTTAAATTAAGAAAATATAAAGTAAATTTTGCTTTTCCAAGAAAAATGTGTCCCAACGGTATTGTTAAGAAAAAACAAAACTTTACGAAATATTACAGTTAAACAATGAACAAAATATTCCCTTGTGTATTTTTGGATTTTCTTATATCAGTATAATAATAATAAGAAACTGGAAAATGTCATCATCGAATGTGTATAAAAAAAATTAAAGTTGTGTTCGTAACGATGTTTTTGCTGGTTTCCCATTCAACCCTCAAGTAAATGTTTTAATTTTTATATTCTTGGTATTGTTATATGTTCCACGTAGTTTTCTTTTTACAGTTTTATTTTTTGCTCTTAAAGACACAACTGTATATACAATATAAATATATAGATATACAGAAGATTTGAGGGAATCTTCTTCGGTTGTACATATAGAAAGAAAAATCATCCCCCAAACACATAACACACCGATTTATTTTTATTGGTTGATTGGTTGAATTTAATGTGATTTGAACTAAATTATATTTTTCCTTACATATTATATGTATACGTAGTTACGGTTTTCAATGATTGTTGGAAATAAAATTTCCACATTTTTTTGTGCCGACATGTTTTCATTTTGGTTGCTGGATAACTAAAGAATATTCCTAGTTAGCTTTGAATCTGTTGTGGGGCCGAAGCACTCCCTGCTCTATCGCGGTTAATTTTTTCCATCCTATAGACTATAGGACCGATTTTAAGGTACCATCTGCGCATTACATTGCTCCATGCCACCCTATAGCACTGGGCATGGAAGATGGGTCGGCCCATTTTTGCTAAAGTTTAAAATCTAAGTCAACGGTTTCCATACAAGCTTCCAATGAAGTGAAGCATGATACTAAGACTCTTAATCAAATCATGATCTCACATCAAATCATCATCTTTAAGACAAGATCTATAAATTGGCAAAGAATAGGAAAACAATATGCCATTAATAAACATCATAACCGAAAATTCCAAAAAACAGGCCATGGGGAACTCCTCAAAATATTAATTTTGCAATCAGCTTCTTAATTAAGATCAAAATCTAAAAAATTCATCAAAATTGTAGATTTCTGAAAAATTTTATCTGATCAGGGGTGAGATATTGTAACATCACTTATTTCGAATACTAGCTCGATATTTATCGAATACTAGCTGACCCGGTGAGCTTCGTACCGCTTAACAGTCGATTCGTTAATTTTTTATTTTTTTTTAATACTTATTCTGATATTTCGCAACATTATAACTACAGATTCAACCTTTAATTGAAGATTGTGAGGCGGCAATCCTGGCAAATCAAATGAGTTTAAAAATTCCTGTGGATAGTTCACGACATCATCTTCATTAGTTGCCATATCAACTGATTTATATGTCCTCATTTCATCAGGAATGTCATTATGAATTTTGAAATTTAATTCATTTACATCGCAGTGTTTTTGGCAGCCAGTATAGCTCGTTCGCTCAACCAATCATGGAATAAGTAATTTTGAGCAACATTTGGAAACACTTTTTGAATGAGTTCAGCTTTTGATTGCGTTAACTGACAAAAACGCTTAATACCTTGACATGTTTCCACAAATTGGAGGACTTTAAACATGCAATCAGTTCACCAGCTTGCGTTGAACGTAGAAAAGAAAAAATCGGTGAATATAGAACAATCTAACGATTATCTATTTCAATATCTTGTTGATTTACTTTGACAATTGTTGATCTTCTATTGTCTGCTAGTGTAATAATTGTTTCCGATATTAATGTCCGTGGATAGCGCTTTGAACATTTACCATCTACCATACACGGTGCATTTTGATTAAGTGTTGCACATGAACCATGCATCATGTTTTTGATAACTACCTCATGCAAGCCAGGATCTACTTATTCATTAGGGATTTCAGCTGATATGACTTCATCAACTTCATTTGCTTAATTCTTAATCCACTTAATTTCTATATCCATTGTGGATTGCTTGTAAATGTAATGAAAAAATCTGCTGTGCCGTAATGCCGAACATAGGACATGGCATTTCGAGCATATTCATTCATATGCCGAGCACTTCCGATGTAAGATGCTGTGGAAGAATAGTCATCCTGCCAACATTTTCTACATTTCCATCAGAATTAATTGCATCTCGAAGGTGAATATACTCTTCAGATCGAAGTTTGGTCTGATTCAACCTGATGTATGTTAATCTCGACGTTTCAATCTTTACATACATATCATTGATTGAGAAATCATAGCCATCTTCACCTTGCGTGTTTCCTTAATACATTGTAATTGATTATTTCGACAATGTAAAATAATATCACGTGACTCCCAATTTCTCTCCAACTACAACAATGGCAACTTCATCGTATAGGTGCATTAAAACGTCCTGCATGTTGGCCCACAGGAGTTTTATCTACTCTGATAACAATTTTGTGATCATCAGATGGCATCATATCCATGATTGTGTTCATGAAATAAGTTTTGTAATTGTTCAGATTGATTTCTTGTGGAGAATTGCCCATAAAATAAATTTGCAAGAACTTGTAGCCGCTATCTGGCACTAAAAAGTTGGCATGAAATTTTCCCGAACTACGTTTGTTGCTCCAAATGAAGTCATTTCAAAGCATGTATGGAATCTGTTCCTATTCCTAAAACCAATGAGTACAATGGCTCTGGAGGTGGAAGCAATGGTATCAATTACACCTTTTCATTTGCGCAACACAATCCATTGGCTTAATTTTTGTATTTCAATGCCTTACTGAGTTCATACGTCAGCAACACAGTTGTAGGCACTGTAATCAATTGACATATCGTAACAGAAAGCAGCTCGATTCCAACTTGCACCATTATTAGTCGAATGTCGCGCTTCACGAGTCTGTCTTAACCGAATTGTTTCACGTTCATTGCGATCTTCACGTTCCTGGACAAATTCAGCGATTCAATTTTATATTATAGATTATATCTCTTTTACTTAAAATAAAATTGCTTGTCAGAATCCGAATCTTAGGATCTAAGCTAAGAATGGGTTGCATTTGATTGATGTAATTATTATTTCTCTCTTTCTCTCTCTCTGGCACTATACATCCCATCAAGGAATTTGGCCGCCTCAAATGAGGTTTCATAATCATACTTTCATTTCGGATAATGAGTGATTAATTCATTGATCCTAAACCAGCCGTGAAATTGTTTCCTTGTCACCACCGGGAATCGAACCCGGGACCTCCGGTCGCTGAAGCAAGCATGCTGACCACTTTGCAACCGGGACTCTTTTAAATTCATCACTGGACAAATTAAAATCGAACACGGTAGATACATTATTAAATACACGGTTAGAATTACAAACCGGGTCCGACATACCAAAATTAGACCCATAAAAGTTCAGATCAATCACTAAGGCTCGGTGTCTGAGTGATCTCACTGGCGTACGTATTGAAAACAAGAACAGTAGATGTGAACAATCAATTCGGCCCACTATAACGTCGCACAAAAAGATACGGCGGAAGCACATACTTAGGAGCGGTTACCTCTCGGAGAAGTCGCCTTAAGGCAAACAACATAAATCGTTTCTGGATTGATTCTATACGGTTAGAGGAATTCAAACTTAATAAACACATTTTTATTAATCACTTGTTTTTTGTTTCGCAGAATTATTTTAAATAATTTTCAAAAAGTTTAAAAAATCACTCAATCAATTTCGTTTTGTTAGGTCATCATCAGGATTATCTACATTAGATACTCCTGATGATGACCTAACAAGTCGAAATCGATCGAGGGAATTTTTAAACTTTTTGAAAATTATTCAAAATAATTCTGCGAAACAAAAAACAAGTGATTAATAAAAATGTGTTTATTAAGTATAAGTGTGTTTCGCCAAGTGCCTACGGCAAATAGCGTGAAAAATATGTTAGAGGAATTGTTATAGTACGGATTCCAGACAATTGGCGCATACTCCAAGTGCGATCGAACAAATTCAGCGAAGAGGACTTTTAGGGTATATGGATCATGAAAATCTTTGGAGAAACGGAATACATCTGTCAATATGGTCCTTAAACGATAAATCTCCAGTTGTAGATTTAGCAGACGGCGATCATTTCTAACCTTACTTAAAGATTTTTACATCATGAGCGTAAATCAGAAACGTACAATGTTTGAAGCTAAGCGCACCGCTTCACATCATCTATGAATGCAATATATAATAGAGGTCCAATGTGGCTACCTGTGGGACGCCAGACAAAATATTTAAGAAAATAAAAACCGGGGTAAAACCCATGCTGGTTTAGTGAGATGGAATTTTTAGTTAAGAAAAAGATGCGGACCATCGATTCAAATAATTTAGGAATATCCGATAAGATAGAAATACTGCGATAATTTTCGATATTCGTTCTCCATCCATTCTTGAAAATTGGTTTAATGAAACTGGATTTCCAAATTGAAGGACAAACTCAAATTGAAGATGTCCGTCAGCGGCTGAGCCAAGACCGAAGCACACTTTTTTAACACAACCGGGTGAATTTTGTCCGGGCCACAACTCATATTCACATTTACATTCAACAGAGAGTGCAGAACGTCTTCTGTAGTAAACTGAAATAGAATGTTTGGATTTGCGAGGGTATACCTCTACAATTCCGTTTCGACATAACTCCAGAAACATTTAGGGTTGTTTCTAGTATTCGACTCGATCTCGACAATATATAAATTATACAAGAAACGATTTAAAATTTTAAATTAAGATCTGAGAGCGCTAAATATTTCATAATTTACGACGGATGGGTTTAATTCATATTTTTTATGAGCTCTAGATTTCCGATTTTTTAATCCCGAGAGGCAACTGGTTTTTACTTCGACTTTTGTCTCTAAAACTTTTGAATATTAGACCCAGTGCTCCTCTAGTTTTTCTTGAAAACTTGTGTTTTCTAGTTGAACTGGGACTAGTTCAAAGTGAAAACTCCTACTCTCAAAGTTGTAACCTCTTTGAAGTGTCTTAGGACAAAGGGTTTTTTACTTCGACTTTTGCCTCTACAACTTTAGAATAATAGACCAAGTGTTCCCCTAATGTTTCCGAAAAACTCGTGTTTTCTAGTTGGATTGGGTCTAGTTCATAGTGAAAACACCTACTCTCAAAGTTGTAACCTCTTAGAAGTATCTTAGGACAGATGGTTTTTACTTCGACTTTTGCCTCTAAAACTTTTGAATATTAGACCCAGTGCTCCCCTAGTTTTTCAGGAAAACTAGTGTTTTCTAGTTGGTTTGGGTCTAGTTCAAATTGAAAACATCTACTCTCAAAGTTGTAACCTCTCAGAAGTATCTTAGGACAAAGGGTTTTTACTTCGACATTTTTCTCTACAACTTTTGAATATTAGACCCTGTGTTCCCCTAATCTTTCCGGAAAACTTATGTTTCCTATTTAGATTGGATCTAGTTTAAAGTGAAAACGCCTACTCTCAAAGTTTTAACCTCTTAGAAGTATCTTAGGATAAAGAATTTTTACTTCGATTTTTCGAAAGTTCGGTAAGTTAAGATCTCCCAAAATCATCACAGAATCAAAATCAGGAGCTGCAACTGCTAGTTGGTTTGAGAAAAATAAAGACAGCTTGTTACTCCCAAGGTCAATAATATCCGCACGTATATCTTTCGAGACAGCTAACAGAACTCCGCCACCTCTCGCTGTCGATTCAAGATCCGTATAACGATCGCGTCTGAAGGCATAGTAGTCTGGAGGGAAGTACTCTGCAGAATTGTGCGAGCTTATCAGCCATGTTTCCGTGATGCAAGTGACATCATATTCATTTTCCAACACCTCTCTCTCTCTCTGGCTTTCACATCCCATGAAGGGATTTCGCCGCCTGCACTAAGGCCCTCCATATTCGGGGTCTTCCTCTACGACGCACTCCGGCTGGTTGTTGGTGGAACACTTTATTTATCATCCGTTGTTGTGGAGACCTTGTAACATGGCCGAGCCATCTCACTCGATTGGATTTGATGAATCCGATGATATCGCTGCCTCCGAGGAGTTGCTTTATTTCGTGATTCATACAAATCCGATATTCGATGTTCGCAACTTTAATTGGACCAAAGATTGCACGGATTACCTACCACCTCTGCTTCCGAAAGTCAGCACAGATCTTATGAGTGCTTTATAAAGTGCGAGCTTGCACGACTGCGATAGGTGTTTAGATCTCGATTCAATAATCTTGATTGGGCATATAAAACTCGTTGTCCGGCAGCGATTCGGGCTTTTATTTCTGCCTGCATATCATTCGACGATGTTATAACTGACCCGAGGTATTTAAAGTCTTCGACGCCATCAAAATTGTGGTCGCAAATCCCAAGGTTTACCATAGAGATGCTCCTAGGTGTTGCTAAATATTTGATTTTACTGCTGTTCACCTCCAAACCAAGTCTTCTTAAGCAGCGATTGAGCGGTATGAAACTGTCCTTGATGTTGCTAGCTCTTCGGCCAAGAAGTACGATATCATCTGCATATCCAAGAATTTGGTCTGACTTATTAAATATAGAGCGCGAAGATCCTTCAATTACGATTCTACATACAGACTCGGACGTTGTTAATTTACGAGTTTCTCTGGGATTCCCTGGCATATGAGGGCGGCCCAAAGGTTGTCGCGGTTTATACTGTAACACGCTTGCCTGAAGTCTGTATATTGTTGATGTATGGTTATGTTGTACTCCCAACATTTTTCCAAGATCATCCTCATGGTGAAACACTGGTCAGTGGTCGATCGGTTGGGACGAAAACCACACTGATAGTCGCCAATGATGTTTTCGGCAAAAGGGATGAGTCTGGCAAGTACAAAATTAGCCAAAACTTTGTAAGCAGTGTTCAATAGAGCTATGCCGCGAAAGTTTTCACATTTAAGACGGTCGCCTTTTTTATGCAACGGACATATGAGTGCGGTCTTCCAATTTTCCGGCAACTCTTCTTGGTCCCAAATACATACGATGAGATCGTATAAACTTGTTGCGAAAGTAGAGCCTCCGAATTTAATCAATTCTGCGGGGATTAAATCGAGACCGGGTACTTTGCCGATTTTCAATCGACTAATAGCTGCGTCAACTTCCTCTACTGTGAGATATTCGACAAAAACCTCTTCACCTGGCGGAGCTATTGCTCTAATGGGGGTCACTTCGTCATTCCGATTTAGCAGACTTTGAAAGTAGGCGTGCCATCCTGAGAGAACATCAGCCACGTTTGTTCTCAACTCTCCATTCCCGTCTTTGATGGCTGTACTTCTTGGGTGGAAATCTTTAGTGAGATTCCTGGCATTAGCAAAACAGTCCCTTGAGTTTCCTACTTCCGCTTGGAAGCTGATGTTTTCGATGCATAATCTCATATGTTCGCGCGTTTTTTGTCGAAGGAATTTAGTCGTGGCTTTCCTAGCGCGGAGATATTCTGCTAGAGTGCTTCTGGTGTAGCGAGCCAACCATTTTTCACGAAGCATTCGTTTATTTTCGACGACCCTTCGGCATTGATCATCGAACCAATCATTGCGAGGAACTTCTTCGTCGTTATGGGGCCGGTCTAAATAAGCAGTGACGCTTGGTATTTTAGAGCATCGATATTCCATCGAACGGTGTTTTGTGCTTGTCTGTTAAACGTAGATAACAGTTTGCACTTATACTTAAATATGACAAGCATTGATCGCTGGATATGTCTGCACTTCTGTAGGATCTAACGTCAGATATGCTGGTTGAGTGTCTCTTAGACATCATGACGTGATCGATTTGGTTTTCCGTTCTTCCATCATTCGGTTTCCACGTTACTTTGTGGATTCTCTTATGTGGGAAAAATGTACTTGATACAACTAAGTTGTACATTATTGCCAGGTCGGTGACGCGTTGGCCCATGTTATTACGATGTATTTTCTGCACTCCTATCGATTTTTGCATTAGAGTCGCCCACGATGATTTTAATGTCGTGGTGCGGTATGTTGTTCATGACTTCCTCCAGCTCGACAAAGAAAAGATCTTTGATGTCGTCAGATTTGAGGTGCCAATGCCCTGCCTTGACATGTAGTGTCCATGACTATAAACAGGATTTCCCCTGCTCGTCCCCACTACACCGCCTGATTCATTTAGCGTTACCCAAGGAGCACTGGCGATGAGGTATGAATCTAGGACTTTGCCCCCCAATTTTCAACACCGATAGGTACATTTCACACGATTTTGATCGAATTCCGCTAGCGTTGTGATAAAACGTCGTTAGAGCTGAGCGTGGGACTAAAAAATTATTATTCATTGATTTCCGAGTATTTGATTTTCCTGATTTTTGAGTATTTTTCTGAGATTCTGATTGAGCGCGTCATTAAAATAATTAGAAATTTTCATTCCAGCCGGAATCGAATTCATCGCAAGGAACAATTTTGGCAAAAGAACTTTGTGTTTTATTAAGTCCTTCCATATCAGAATGAAAGGAATATACAGTTATATTAAGATGCTGACTGCGTACCAAAATTAATAGAAAATAATTTTCCAATTTAAAAAATAATTTCCAACAATAACAGTATTAAATTAGCTTCAATCCATTTTTCCTCGCAAAAAATAAAAAATTTCCTGTTTTGTGATTTATTAAGTCCTTCTATAGTAATAACAAGAGGAGCATGAGTTCAACTTTATCAAATGCTTGACTCTATTAAAAAGAGGGTTACAAATATTGTATATAGAAAAGTTTTCCATGAATCTACAGTAACTTTATAAATACAGACGTGGCCACGTGCTTTATATCAAAAAAAGTGAAATTCAGTTGTAGTAAACACTCTCTCAATTTTAGCAAATGATGAAAATATTTACATTTTCTTGTCGTAACATTCGACATTGTCGACAGAAACGTGTCACGTGTGCGTTCCATATAGAATTGACATTGTATATATCATTGCAAAACACGTGCCCCTTTAATACACTTAATGCAATAATTTTTTTTTTTAATTTAAATTTTATAACAAAAAAATTAAAAGCAAAACCACGCAACTTCCGTTAAGTGTGTGGTTTTCGTATTAACAAACATCCACACACAATTTTGTGCTGTTCATTTTCACAATTCATCATCAGCGCGGGCATATAAAAAATTCTGAATGATTCCCATAAATCGAATCAAATTGAGACAGAAAACAATAAATAATCAAAATATATAATACGAAAAAATTATGTTCAGCTCAAAAATATAAGGGATGAAAATCTATATACCATTTTTTTTAAGGGTGAACAAATTTGATATACATATAAGATTCATATACACAAACTCTGCGTGAATAAAATAAATTCTAAACTCTGTAAATCCAACATTAATTTTTTGTTAAATTAGAATATTTTCGGTGTAGCTTAGATTACCGACGAGTATTTGGTAAAAGATATCGTTATTATTAGGGGATTGTTTGTTGATCCCATTAATGTGATTCTAATTTGAATGGCTTAGCACCTGATGACACAAGCATTGTATTGTATAAAATGACTTAATTTATCGGTCGATTGCATAATTAGCTTTTAATATTCTTCGTTCTGGATATTCTTGAGAAAAGCTAGGTTGGAACCCCAACATGTAAAGGCAAGATGTAAAATGGACTATTTAGACTCTCCGGTGGAATGCAGAGCCGCTGGCATATGGAAAATTTATATTGTTAAGCAATATTGTTCCTTCTGCAGACAAATTGTTGATGTTTTTTATAACTCCATAAATTTTTTGCTTGTTTCTAAAAATATCAACAATTGTATGATAGGTTTAGATGTATGTGAAGCTGGCAAGAAAAACCACCCCAAAAATACCTTTTCAGTTTTGGTGTGTTTCTTTGCTAAATTAAATGCTATCCCGAAAATTTTTTGAAATTGTATTAAATAAATAATTATTACTATAATAATAGAGATTACCCCATCGGGAAATCAAGTTTAAAAATTAGATCCATCTATCATCTAAACCATACCAGAAGCTCATATTGGAAGCATGACTATAAGATCCTGATCTGAAGCAATTTGTCCTTATGGTTTCGATGTTCTTCATGTTTGATATGAAAAATCGGATAAATAAATTATGTGTGAAAATCCTAGTGATCAACCCCATCGGGGGTTGATTGGACCGACATAATCAATATGAATGCGCTGCCATGGACTATCAGGTATTGGCCTTGACTCCAATGGTACTTTTGTAGGCGTTTTTGCGACATTTGTGCACTGATTACATCCCCTGACCAAATCTGCAATATTTTCGTCAATTCCAGGCCAATATACATAAGTGCGTGCAATGGGCTTCATGCGTTCTATGCCTTGATGTGCTTTATGCAGTTGGTGTAATACATTTCGTTGATACATACGTGGAATTACAATTCTATCCCCGAACATCAGGCTATTGCCGACAATCGATAACGATTGTGATCGTTTAGAAAATGCCTTGACATCCGCATTGGTAATCGCTTCTGAACATGGCCATTTGGAATTGACGTAACTGATAACTGATTGCAGTATTTCACATTGTCGAGTTGCCCTGAATATTATTGAATGTGTGATTGGTAAATGACTGACTGTATCTACCTGTGAATTACGCAGATCATTCTCTAACTGAAGCGATGTTATTACGTAGTCCTCATCCTGTTTCACTTGTGCACCTATTAGACGTGAAAGGATATCTGCATATCCAAATTTATCCGTTGCGACGTACTCGATGTTGAAATCATACAGGAGTAATGTACACGCCCACCTTTGAAGTCTATTCGCAGCGTAGACAGGAATTTCCTTCATTGAACCGAATATTGCCAATAACGGTTTATGGTCCGTTTGTAAAACGAATTTTTGGCCATAAATCATTAGATGAAATTTAGTGACTGAAAATATCAGGGCTAATGCCTCTTTCTCGATCTGTCCATACCCTATCTCGGCCTTTGTTAGCGATCGAGAAGCATGGCTAACTGCTTTTACTAATTTAATAATTAATAGCTCGCATATATGACTGCAACGTTTGAATGTCATGGGGTGGAGGCATGTGTGTGATTGCTTCCACTTCAGCTGGATCTGGTCTCGTACCATTTTTATCGAATATTCGACCCAAGTACTTAATGGATTTCATAAAAAAAATTACATTTTCCGATTTTGATGTTGAATCCAAAATCCTTTATACGCTGAAGAGTTTGGTATAATCATTTTTTATGCTCTGTTTCCGTTCTACCACAGACGGTCAAATCGTCCATATACGCAGCTACCCCTTCTAGGGGCCTTCTACCATAGTGCTCATAATTTGCTGAAACGCACCTGGTGCAGCTTTGACACCTGGTGGTAGTCGATTAAATTGGAATAATCCGCGATGTGTATTGATTGTAAGCAATTGTTGTGACTTTTCATCGACTTCTACTTGGAGGAACGCATTCGGCATCACACAAATCTATTTGACTAAAGACTGTGGCGAAAAATGTCATCGGGTAGTGGCAATGAAAATTTATGAGGCTCAAGTGCGTCATTTAGACCTGTTGAATATTCTGCACAAATTCAAATCTGCCCATTGCTCTTTTTCACTGGTGTAATGATATCCATTTATTGGAGACGATCCAGTTCATCGTTTATTTGTGTTAATGCCGCGTATGCCACACTGGTCGTTTTGCTTTACATACTGGTATTTTGTTTGGTTTTCGTGCACCGTCCAAGAGTATCTTTGAACACATCCGGAAATAAAGAAACTAGTGTTGATATCAGCTGTTGCTTATCTGGGTTGCCGCTGCTAATGAAAGAAACGTTGCGGCACATCCCAGATGTTGAATTTATCAATCCAATCTATTCCAAACAGATTTAGATCGCCATCACCTGATACAAAACATTTCCCCGTAATTGTATAGTCACACAACTCCATATCACATTGGAATTCTGCTACCAAATTTAAGCTGTTGCGCAGATGTACTTGTTGCTGATTCATTTGTGTCTGTCAATGTGGACTCACCAATTTCTTGCCAACTTGATTTAGAAATAATGGTGATGTCTGATGCTGTGTCCAGTTGCATGTTGACTGAAACATTATTGATTCTCACAGCAAAGCAGTGTGGGGTACTGCGACAACCGCTATAACCCACTTTGTGCCCCACCTGATTGCATTCCCGGCATTGGTGTTGTTTGTACGAGCATTCGTCTGTAAAATGCATGCCACCGCATTTCCAACATGGTTTACTGGGCTTACTATGGGTGCTGATTGGTGTTTGTCCTTGTCATGATTCGGATTGAGTTTATTTTTATATTGATTGTAGACGGGTTTGCTCTGGCCTGTCCCTGCTCTATTATGTTGACTGTCAAATTGGTTATTTGATTTTGCACCTGAGTAACTGGCGTTAACTACTGATGACTGTTGATAAGAATGATTGTCCTGGTTTTCAATCATTTTTGTATCCTTTTTGAGGTTAATTAACTTCTGGGCTTCTGTCGTTAATTTCTCCAGTGACATTGTTTTGTCTGCATCGATCCGCGACAACAATTTTGTTCGGATATCCACGTCGCATGATGAATTCAACCCACTTGTGAAAACAAGGCATTTGACCTGATCTGCCAATAAGTTTCCCAAATTGAAAAGTTCGCAGTGTCGAATTATACGGCCCGCGTATGCAACAAAATCTTCCGTACTTTTTTTCTGTTGCTGTAAACACTCGAATCGCATGTTGAACAATGATTTTTTCGGACCGAAAATGTCTTTTAATTTTGTGACAGTCTCGTCAAATGTGAAATCACGAGTGTTTTTGGGCAAAATGTAACTCACGTATTTGTCATGATTCGATGTGTGTAGTTTACGCAACAGCAATCTCATTTTTACTCCATAGTCCAAATTCTCGCCATCCACCTTGAATAAGTCCTCGAATCTTTCATACCACGTGTTGAAATATTTTCTGTCCTCCGGATCGTGGTAAAATTCAACAATCTGATTTGATAGATTATGAATTTGTTGAACATCGTCGTTCTTTGTATTTTTCGCCAATTGTTTAATTATGACGTCATGCGATGATTTGAGCATTTCGGTGCTGGAACTTAACATTTGTTTTGTATCTTCATCCATCTTGTTTTGTAATATACAAAAAATGTGCCCGGATTTTATACCTCACGCTCGGATTTAACCTCACTCGATTACACTGAAAAACGAAGTGTAATGACTTGTGACCATGACACCTCATGTGCGATAACTATACTAGGTTGCACCATGATATTGATAGTTGGTTTATTCAGGGTTGCAACAGATACAAACATCATTTCAGTGAATATTACAGGATCGTGTTAAAACCCTGGGAATATAGTTTGCGAGAGCTGGTGAGTTATTCAAATTATGCAAAATATCGATTCAAAAGGCGTAGACGATATCTATTGTTACCGGGAGGTATGTGAGAAATAAATTTTGAACTCACTCAACCGAGTGCGTGAAAATTATGTTATTCTTATCTTACCCAAACATTGTCGAAACAATAGTAAGTACTAATAATACGATTATTTATATTTGTCCCAATATCGGTTACCCAAGACTCTGGTCGAATGTACACGAAAGTTTTAATTTATACTGGCAGTTTGACCAGGTAGCGGTTGACAATTTCAAAAATTAAACCTTTAAACCTTTCAAAATTCAAAATCGCATTCTGAGCTGATAAAAAACAGAAGATTCTACGCCTACATGTCGACAATTGCGAAATACGAGTACAACACTGCTTAGGATCTGTCAAGAAACGACCGTTTAAGCGTCATCTACTAATTTTTACATGATCGGGTCGAAAACTCATAAACAACGTCAACTACTCGTAGACAACATCGACAACTACTTGTAATTTATGCTGGTAGTGATTTACATATTTTGAGCTTTTGTTCCCAGAGATTTATATTTATTTAGGATAAAATCACATTGCAGAAGTTATTTCGTGCCTTTCGTGCCAAACAAAAACGTTATGACCATTTAATGGCGAGATTTTGGGTGGAATGAAAATTTCCAAATGACCCCCCCCCACCCCCCCCCCCCCCCCCCCCCCAATCTGCCGAAAAAATTTGTAGGTCCACGCCAAACACCCTGCAAAATGCAATTAAATGTCAAACCAATCGCACAAAGAAAGAAGTTTTATCAAATTGACATGGCAGTTGATGATATATTTCTTCCTTAAATATGAAGAGCTAATTAAATGAGATCCACGTACATTAGGGATGAGACTGAATTGACTGATGGAAATGGATGCTACATTATATCTGCCATATAGCCCTTAGTTGGACAGTATATCAATTTAATTCCATCACCGCTCAGATGAGATGCCAGTTTCCCTTGCATAGCTGATCCGCATCTTATGTAATTCGTCATTGACAGAT
The DNA here is from genome assembly GCA_947310385.1 of Nephrotoma appendiculata. Taxonomy (NCBI): domain Eukaryota; kingdom Metazoa; phylum Arthropoda; class Insecta; order Diptera; family Tipulidae; genus Nephrotoma; species Nephrotoma appendiculata. The sequence goes on along the minus strand of OX371226.1, from coordinate 13,695,654 downwards.
ACGATGCTAAGATCCTTATTTTTGTTTTTTTACGAACCATAGGTGCTCCTGTAATCTTTCTGAAAATTTTTGACTGTGTTCGTTGGACGATATCGATATTCGAATTTGGGGTTGATTGCCATTATTTGTATTTTACAAATTTTACATTTTACGTGGGTCGATTTGTTCGATGTCATAAATATGTTGTTGCAGAATTTCGGGTGCCGTTTGTGGATTTTTGTGGCTACATATGATTGCTGTATCATCTGCGAATGTAGACGTCATAATTTGCGAAGACGTTGGTAGATCAGAAGTGAAAATTAAATATAATGATGGGCCAAGCACATTCCAGCCAGATTGTTGACTCGTTAGATATCTGCCGAAACGCTATTATTTGGAGGGCAATATATCGAAGCGATGACTAAGCTTTGTGTGTCGAGGTCCACACATACAGAGGTTGCTTGAATTTCCTTAGTGCTATATTTATTTAGAACATAATGGCAATTCGGATGGATCCAGTTCAACTTTGATCATTGATTGTGGTTGCTTCACGTGGTTCATGATCCTATATACATTCTGTATCTTAAATCCATCTTCAACAAGCGCAGCCTGGATTTCAATATTTCGTTGGCCTCATTTGTTTGAATTTTTACTTGTTCGCCTTTTTTCAATACGATGCGTTCCAATCGCTCCAATCTCTCTGAAACAGTTAGCTTTACCACTCTTGTTGTGGTTTGAGTGGACGTGGTCCTAACCAATCTCGTTAACTTTGGTATGGGCTTTCTTGAGCCTGGTTTTTACGATGGCGCCTGATCTGTTAGATCATTTGCTCGAGTGTTTGGGTTGAGCAGGATCGGTTCAACTGATGTAGTAGGTCATATATTGAGTCGAGATGTCTCATCCTTGTTTGGATGGCCATCTCGATGTCTACTAGCAGGGCATCTTTTGCTGTTTCTGCCATTCTGTGAAAGAAACAAAATGTTTTTGAATGTGTTTTATTTCTTTCTTTTTTATTATCCAATGATGCGGACAGTTTTTCTCACTCCTGATATTTGATCGAGCGAACTAAAAATTCCATAGACTAGTTTGAGTCTATCGATAGAGACAGATTGTTGCTTGGGGTGTAAGTAGATGTTCCACAAAGGATTCCCCAGGTAACTTGATTGTTTGACCGTACACCAGTTCTGCTGGTGAACATTTTAAGTTTTCTTTGACTGTTGCTCGGATTCCCAACAATATGATTGGGATCTCTGAGCTCCAGTTGACGGTATTTGCACGAGCTTCGAGAGCTGTTTTAAGTTGGCGGTGGAAACGCTCAACCATACCGTTTGATTGTGGATGATAGGCAGTTATCCGTATTCGATGTGAGCCTAAAAGATTCATGAGCTCAGCGAATAGTTTGGACTCAAACTGTGTGCCTTGATCGGTTGTAACATTGACTGGAACGCCGAATCTAGCAATGTAGTTTTCGACGAACGTTTTTTATTTTATTTTATTTTTATTTTAGTGAATTAATTCGTAATATAAATTACAGTACAATTTTAGCAATAAAAAATATATCAAATGAAATACATAATTCTAGTTATTATAATAAATTATTTAAAATAGTTTTCCTTTAAAGATAGTCTGATTCCAGATTTCGTCATATTAAAATCACAAAACATACTTAATTGATTATAAAACTTCGACATTAAATTCAAAGGTTCGTCACATCCATAATTAGTTTTATGAAAATCTAATTTCAGAAGGGTTCGAGTACGTAGATTCCTCACAGGGGCATACAAGTTAAGGTTAAATAATAAATACGAGCTGACTATTTCGCTATTTGGTAAATTGGAAATGAAAATAGCCCCAGCATGCTGCCGACGAATATCAAGTGGCTCGAGTTTTAGAGATTTACATCGCTCGGTATATGGAGGGAGGCCTAAAACATTCTCCCACCACATTCTACGATTATCAAACCCAATAGTTTTCCAGGCATAGAAAATTAAGAATGATTTCTGAACCGCCTCAATTCTCTTGACATGATTACTGTAACTTGGACACCAAACACATGACGCATATTCAAGTTGTGAACGGACAAGAGATTGATATAGCGAGATCAAAGCTTTCGGGTTATTAAACTCTTTCATATTTCATTTAAGAAATCCTAACATAGAACAAGCCTTTGCAATTATCAAATCAATATGCCGATTCACTGATAAGGTTTGTGTAAACATAACCCCAAGATCTCTTACTTCAGTTATTCTTGATAACTTATCATTATTAATACAATAATCATGTATTACATATGGCGATGAGCGGGTAAATGACATAATTTTACATTTCTTGGTATTCAAAAATAATAAATTATTTTCACACCAATGGCTAATTGCATCAATGTCCTTCTGCAGATTAAATGAGTCTTGCGTATTATTTATAGGGGAAAATATTTTTAGATCATCAGCATAAATTAGACAACGAGCGAATTTGACACATTTGGTGATATCGTTCAAGAATAAAATGAAGATAAGGGGTCCAAGATGGGAACCCTGTGGAACTCCCGAATGCACTTTTATCGGATTAGAAAATCTGTCATTGATTTTTACAAACTGTATGCGTTCAGTAAGGTATGATTCAATCCATTTTAACAAATTATTAGAAATGCCAAAAGATTTTAATTTTTCCAATACAGTTTTGCTATTGTTTGCGCGGAGATGTCTTTTATGCAGTAGGTTTCTGGCCACCGCGTAAAACGATCAACGCAGTTTAACAAATATGTGAATCCATTGGATGGTGGAAGTGGTGCAACAATATCCAAATGAACATGTTCAAATCTACCTGGTGGAATTTGAAAATTCCCATGGTGATTTGGTATGTCGTTGTCTCGAAAATTGTTGGACGTAATGACTCTGGCATATACGGGCGATTGTTACCCGTAGATATTTCACAGTAAATTGACAAATCGGCTAATGGAATTTTTTCTATTTTCCATTTGGAAGAGCGCCGATTTGTAGAACTAGAGAGCAAATATTGTAGTTCTTGAACGTATGCTTGTGCTTTCGCGATCGTTGTAATGTCGTAGCGAGCTGCTGTGGAGGCAAGTTCGTGGTCGGCCGAGATAGTGTATCGGCAACCACATTGTCTTTGCCTTAAATGTGTTGTATGTCTGTCGTAAATTGAGAGACATAATCTAAATGGCGTGCTTGCCTTGGATTTCGTTCCGCTTTAGAGTTAATTGCTCTAGTAAGCGGTTTGTGGTCGGTGAATATTGTAAATTCCCGAACTTTAATAAAGTAACGAAAATGTTTAATTGCTTGGAAAATTGCAAGCAATTCGCGATCAAATGCAGAATATTTTCTTTCTGCATCAGATAATTTCTTGGAGAAGAATCCAAGAGGTTTCCAGGTCTTATTGTTTAGTTGTTGTAAGACCGCGCCTATTGCTGTATTGGATGCATCAGTGGTGATGCTATATTTTGTTGCATTTAGCGGATGTGCTAAAAGAGCAATATTTTCCAAGCTGTTCTTGCGTTTTGGGTTTCTTGAGAAGTTTTTCCAAATGCGTGTGTATTGGGGCAAGTACTTCTGCAAGTTTTGGTATGAATCGGTGGTAGTAGTTTACCATGCCAACGAATTGTTGAATTTGTTTCACGCGCTGAGGTGCTGGAAACTCTCGAATGACATTAATTCATCCCTCGGACGGCAGAATGCCATTAGATGTAATCTTGTGACTGAGAAAGTCAAGATTTTGTTACGCGTCCATCTGAGTCCTAATGGCCTTCGGGTGAATTCGAATAGGCCAAATGGAGTGGTAATAACAGTTTTGTGTATGTCGTCAGGAGCAATTGGAATGAGGTGATATGCTCTGACGAGATCGATTTTCGTGAAAATCGTGCAACCATGTAATTGCATGGATAAGTTTTGAATGTGGGGGATAGGGTATATCATATGCAATGGACATGATATTGCCGATGAAGAAGGTCGGCAGATTCCTAGTTCCACCATGTGTTGGAATTCTAGGAAAGCAAAATGGTAGATGCCCTGTAGTCACGATGTGGTGTACTACATTGTGCATTACCTGAGCGTTGTAGTTCGGTGGAGCTGTTAAAGAAGGAAATTTCTTCAACAGTGCTCCATAGCCATTGTTAAGTGTATATTTCAATGGTGATGTTGTATCAACGCGTGCTGATGTTGCGTTGATTGAGAGTTTAGTCGATGGATCAATCAATTTGTGATTTTTCAAATCCACTAATAGACCGAATTTCTTTAGGAAATCCGCGCCTATGATGGGGCGGTTGACATTGGCGAGAACGAAGGCGTGTTTGAATGAACGCCTTAATTCAATGTCAACGTCTAGCAATTTTGTACCATAGGTTTATAGTGGTACCGTTTGCAGCTGACAGAACTAAATCGGGATTGCGAGTTGTTCACAGAAATGTAATTTTATTAGCCAAATCCCGTAGAAGTAGGCGACTATGGTGAGGTTGTCTTAGGTCTTCCGCCACGACCTAAATACTTGTTGGTTTAGGGAACCGATTTGTGGATTCCTTTTGTTTTGTAGCAAATGTGCATTGGTATCTTGGTGATTGCTGATTGTTTTGCTGAAATGAGCTTCCCTGGTTTGATTTTGATGGTGGATGCTTTGAAGGAGATGGAATTTCCTTCAAGGAGGATTTGGAATTTTATATTAAGATAACCCGATATCCAGTTCAAAAAGTCCGTTAGCAATACTAAACTAGAACAATCAAGAAATTTGTATATCCCAGCTCGAAAAAATATCACTGTCGCGACTAACACTATCAACTATCGAGTATCACTATCGACTGTCGCTAAAATGTGCCATGATAATCTGTTATCACATATGTTGCATTCAGCCCGAAATTATAAATATAACGTATTTTTAAATTATCCCTTTAATTGTTGGGAAACCTAAACAGCCCAAACCTAACCTGAAAACGCATTACGTGGTTCATCACAATGTGTCTAGCAAGAAATTTGAGCCCGAAATTTTAATTTGATATATATGGATATAGTCGTTTGAATCTCGCCTCACAGAGCGATTCATGAGCATTTGGCATATACCACCGGATCCGTTGAAGGTTTGACTATCCAGATAGAATTTTTCTGACTGAAAACTTTTGCAATTCCGTTGATAAATGTCAAGTTCTCGTGTATCGTTTCTGAAGCGAGATTTAATATAATATATTTCAAGTAATATCCGATCTCAAGCTAAATTTAGTTCACATAATTTTTTTTTTTTTGAAAACTTAGCCTATTGAACTTTGACGTTTCAGCAGTAATATTTAAGAGCAGTAAATTTTCAGAATTTAGAAGCCACGATTATAGTTATAATCTGCGTATATATTGTATCATGACAGAAGTTGTATTGCCATAAGTAAAAAATTAAAGTTTCGGGCTGAAAATTCGGGCTAGCTTCACGGAGTTCAATTTAAACAATTTTAACAATTTTTTGTGCTTCATTACCATATAAAAATTTGAGTTAAAATTTAAAAATTTTAAAATGTGGTGAAAGAACGAACTCCATCTTGAAATGGTTCCATTAACAAAGAAATCATAGAATTTTGATGATTGTTAACAGAAACATTAATTTTCGAAATTGTCTACACGTGTAGAATATTAATTATCTACGCGGTGTAGACAATACGGCACAACATTGGTTCCGATTTTATACTGAATCTGAATAGTTTGGCTCTAGCTCGTTGGATTGTGTCAATTGCGTTGGATTTGGCCCGGCGGTGTTTTAATTTTGAGTAAGAAATACATCCATTTTCTTTTATGTCAAATGTCTAATGTTGGTGATATGAGCACGTTATAGCATAAAGAAATTTAATTATTCTACTCTTAAGGTTCGTACAGTGTGTAGCAGCCCTTATTTGATTCGGGTATACCGCACTTGCTTTTTAATGGAAAAAAGTTAAGCTAATTATAAAAAGCGGTTATGTAATTTCGGTTTCAATTTTGTTGCCATAAAATTATGGTTTTAATCTTAACGTAAAACAACCACATAAAAACAGAGAAAATGATTTTCATTGTAGGTTTTATTATGTACATTATCTTACATATAAAATAAAATTTTCCTTTGAAGATATAAATTGAGAATTTAATTAAATTATGGGAATAAAGTATAAAGTGGTTTTTCCTAAGTAATTTCGTAAAAAGGGAAATATGCTGATTTCACAAACAAAGCACCCTATATACATATATTTATTAAGCATACCTTAGTATATAGAGAGCTGTATAGTTTTCATATGGATTTTTTTTTTCGACTAAATAAATAAATTAATAAACAAACATATAAAAGTTTAACTCCTGCTTTACAAATGTACAGCGTGTAGTGTGTGTATGTTAAAAAAAACATAAAAAAGGGGACTTTTAAATGGATTATGAATTATATGCTAACCAATTACATGAATTGACGCGTATTTATTGTAATTGTTTCTTAATATGAATACCCTCGAAATATTATAAATACCTGTCAAATCAGTTAACCAAGCTATAAAGGGTTATTTAGGTAAACAATTGTTACTTCGATGTCCTATATTATTACCATAATGGACTGCCTATTAAATTAATTTGATTTTTTTTTTTTTATTTATATCATTAAGTAGCGATTTGATGGAATTGAAAGGAATCAAATAAATTAACGTTATTCTATATAATTAACAAGAGACTCTGACATATGACCTTGAAAAAATTAGCGCAAGTAAAGAAATTCAAGAACCAGTACGCGACAACTCGGCAAAACCAACTAGGCGACGGACAACTCGGCGACTGCCAACTCGGCGACGGGAAAAAAATTTGGAAAAAATCAAAAATGAAGATAAAATTTGACTGATTTCGGGATTGAACACCATAAATAAAATATTAAACTGTCTTTGGTTCATGAATTTTTATTAAACTCGACCATGATTTGGTGGGATGCTAAATTCGAAATGGAATTCTCAAAATGAGTTTTGGAACAATTCTGAGTTAACTTACAAGGGGTAACGATTCCAAAACTTCTTCCAAAGCACATTTCAGAAAAATTTCCATCCAACCTACTCAATCCCATGGTTCAAAAATATCCGAGCTCCGTTCCAGGTGGCCATACTCCTGAACTTCTTCCAAAATTATTATTATTATAATCTTTATTTCAATAAAATTTGAGACAACGTAGAGCTCCTTTAGACGTTATGTCTGTAGTGGAGCAATTTATAAAAATTACAATTAACATTTAAAAAAATATAATTAGGTTACAATTTATAATGAACAAATACTATTTATATATTGTACAAGCTCAGTTTTTATTTTAGTTGTATTGTAAATTTATTCTCCGGCTCATTAGGGTATAGTATAAATGATTAATTTCATTACTAAAAGTATTGCTCAATATTATCAATGCTAAGCAGCCGAATCCGAACTTCCCTGAAAAATTTGTATTTCTGCTCCAATGGAAGCATTTTAACGTGATTCGGTAAAAGATGAAAACAATACGGCGCCATGTGATATGATATGATTGACATGATTGTTACAACGTAGGGCAGCTGTTAAACTGCGCCCATACCAAATGTTCTCCCATTACTCTATACATCGCAGCAACTGAATTACTTGAGCACATGCATACTACCACTACTGGATTCGATTATCACCTAATTATATAGAACAATGAGATACATATAAGACACGATTCGGTGACCGAACTGACTAGGAATCCTGAACCTGCGAGGGTCTATAAAACTACAGGATTAGGAAATGTTAAAAGGTTCAAACTTTAAAGGACTAATTGAGCGAACTGTCGTTTACAACATACAATCCGGAGTTTTCCTCTAAAGCTGCCACCACCAATTCAAATTTCCCTAAATTAGTTTTTGGAATTTCTTAGTAGTTTGTTATTAGGATTTTTATTCTCATCCCTTCAACCCACCCTAAAGATGAGGAGGAGTATATGTGATGAAAATGCTTGCTTTGTTTGTGTAATTCCATGTGTTCCCACCCTCACTTTAATACAATAATTTCAAACAATTCATCTACGCCTTGTTTTATACTTATCTTCATCTATATTTAAAGTTGATACTTACTTGCACACCTTGTCACATGATTATAACTAAAAATATGCTACAATGCAAGTTTAATTCATTTTATTAGTTTAAACATGTAATCTTTACACATGCTTTGCGTCTGTATAGCCGGCTTCTTTACATTCTCTCAGATTCCTCTAGTTAATCGATCCTTGAACGAAATTTTAATTGGCATAAAAACCGAATAACGACCTTAAAAGACTGACTAGACGACCGAGAAAACTGTTCTGATCGATTAACTATGGCCTGGGGAAACTACAGAAAATCCAGGTCGAGAAAATAATATTATCATAATTATAATCTAATTACTCATACCATGCAAAATTAAATGTAGTTCTTATTAACCTAATTTATAATTTATTTAATTTACTCATTGTTTAACACTCCTTAAAAATACTGATTTTAATATCCTAACTGTCTCTTCTTCTGATGACCATTCTTCCATAGAAGTACCTCCTGATGACGACTCGGTTACCTCAAACAATTCTGTTGCCTTATCTTCTAACCTCCTTTTATCCTTAGCCAAGATATCCCATTCCTCCTTTGTCATATTAAATTTTTCGAAATCCCTGTTTAGTGATGTGTTCCACGTAAAACACGGTCTTCGTACTTTTCTGTCAACATGTGAATACCGTATGACTGAATTTAATAAATGTGCTCTGCTTCTTCTTCTTCTTACATGTCCCCAGTAGCAAATTCTATCCACCGTTACCCTTCTCGTTATAGTCCTCCCTAGCGTTTCAGTTTAATTCTGTTCGCTTTTGTAAGTGCAGCTGCTTTTCAACCATATGTTTATAATGGGTCTATAACTGCTTTGTACATTTTTACGTGTCTTTGTATTCCCCAGAAATTTTGTTCTTTATAATGAAGGAAGAAAGCATTTTACTTACTCCTATTGCTTTTCCACAACGCACTTTAATTGTTTCTTTTCTGTTCAATTCGCTTATTAAGTAAGTACCAAGGTATTTGATAGACTCTTTTACTTTGATTCTTATTCCTCCAATGATTAAGGTTAATGGTTGTGCAAGATTATTTAACGGTTCTCTGTTCGATATCATCAGCGTATGCCAATATTAAAGGTAGTTTTATGTCTTCGTGTTGGTTTAAGCGAATACTTGGAAATAGCTCAGCCATAGGGTTTTTAAAATGTTGTCCAGTACAATATTAAATAATCTTAGAGATAGTGGACATCCCTGTTTCATTCCAATGCACTTCTCCATCATCATAGTCCCTTGTTGATACCACAAAACAGATGTTCTTTCTCGGAGACAAGTTTTAACAATTCTGTTGATCAAATGATGTGGTATATTTTCGTGTTTAAGTATACTCGTCACTGATAGTAGGTCAACACTGTCAAAGGCGCGGCTTTCCTAATCTCCATTCCTCTTCCATAATTCTTCGCACAACGGACATATGACCGTTGGTAGATCTGTTTTTTAAGAATGCTGCTTGATACGATCCTATAACCTCCATGTGTTCGGATAATCTATTGAGGAGTAATTTTGCGTAAATTCGATACCCAACATCAGTAATCGTAATTCTTCTGAAATCAGCCGTCGCTTTTGGATTCTCAATTAATTATCGCAATTAATAATGCTTTTGGATTAATTATCTTTTTAATTGGTATATTTGTACCGTTTCTATCCATTCATTTGGAATACAATTCGAAATCCAAATAGGTTTAAAAATGTTTTCTAAAAATGCCCACCCTTCCTCCGGTAAACTTTCTATGAGTTGTATAGGAACCTGATCTAAACCTGCAGCTGTTCCCTTTCTAACTCCATTCACAATACTCTGTATCTCTTCTCTACTGGGCGGCTTCTCCATGGGCCAGTGATCTTTTTCAATTATTAACGGTACAGGTGTTCCTAGAGTTTTCGTCAGCTCTTGTTCCCAACGCAGCATTGGTATGAATGTTGACCCTTGTTGACAATTTCCTCGTTTGTATTCTTTCAGGAACTGATACGTCTTTTTTATTCTTTCTTGTGGATTAAAGTTAGTCAGTTCTGAAAAAAAATTGTGACACGCCTCTCTTCGTGCTCGACTACACTATTGATGGTACATTTGTTTTTTTTCTAGCATGAAACCAATACGGCGCCATGTATAAATAAAATCTTCTAAACTTCTCATTATACTACAACGAAGACCGACAAAATTGTTTGGATGTCGCGTATTATACGCATGATATATTCGACTATGATAACTATTGCTGAGAGGCAACAAATTCAACTCACTTCCGCGGAATTGTGGATGTAACTTTCGAACGAGCGTAAAGTAATTTAACAATTTTTTCTGCGCTATAAAAAGATCAACAATATTAGCAAAGTAAATACCTTCCCAACTAGTTATCCCATACAGTATGATGGATTCTACAAGAGCATGATATAACCTTCGCAAAACATAAGAAGGACACAAAAGTCAAAGATTATAGAATTTATGCACGGCAGTAATCACAATTTTCGTGATATTATATAAGTGGGAGGTCCAATTAAGCTGTGAATCAATTGTAACGCCTAGATATTTAAACTCCTTTACGCAAAGTAGGTCAAAGCATTGGGTAGAACATAGGTTCATATCACATGAGTGATAGGACGCGTAAAATGCATAACTCTTGACTTATCACTAGCAACAAGTCGGTGAAAGAAAAACCATTTACACAGAATGCATAAGTCACTCTCAATAGAGCGTTGAATTTCAATGTGATCATTCGACGCATAAGTTAATGCCATCGTGTAGCCTGTTACATTAATTTCAAAAACGGAATTAAAATAAATGTAAAACGACAAAGGTCCCAAAACTGAACCTTGGGGAACACCACATTTAAGATGGCCTGGACGACTATCCACCTTATTAACTCTTACAACTTGACTATATGGTTTCGAAGGTAACTGATTAACCAATCTAACAAATTGCCCCTAATTCCGATACTAGATAATTTTGTTAAGTAGTATATCGTGGTTGACAGTATCAAATGCTTTCGAAATGTCAATGAAAACCGCAGAGCATTTGTGACAGTTGTTAACAGTTAAATATACATTACTAAGGAAATGTATAAAAGTTTCTTCAGTAAATTTTCCAGCTGTAAATCCAAATTGGTGGCCATTTAAAAATTTGATTTTATCAAGATAAGAGACCAACCTTCGTTTTATTAATTTTTCAAATAATTTGGAAAATATACTCAATAAGGAAATTGGTAAAGCAATTGTAAAGCATCACCCTTTTTGAAAACTGGAATAACAACAGCTGTTTTAGAATGTCAGGAAAAATTCCGCTCATTAAACTTAAATTATAAAGAAACTTCAATACATCAACCAGATACCAAATACAATTTTTAGAATGTTTGTTTTTTAATTTCTTAATTTCAAGTAGAATCTCAAAAGAATTGATTTCGTCAAAAAAGCAGGAAGTACAGAAGTTATCACGGTTTCCGAAAATAAACCGTTTTTACTCTCCACTGTTATAAGTACTATTTTGATTAAGGTCAGAAGTTAAATCGGAGGAGACATCTATAAAAAAATTATTAAATTCATCACAATTATATGTTGATTATCCGTAAGAACATGCTCTCAAAATAATATCAATTTCCTTCCACATAAGCTTAGAATTGTTTCCTACAGATTCGAACTTATCTTTGTAATACAATCTTTTGACCCGTTTGACATTGTTATTCACGTATTTAGAAAGTTTTCGGACATAATTTTCTAACCGCACGTTATTTGGATACCTTCTTAAATTTTTGGAAAATTTTTTAAGTGTATTGGTCGTTAAAATTCATCAACATTTAACGTCGATAGGTCGTTAAAATACATTTTAGAGTCCCATTTCCATCCAACCTACTCGATCGCCGAGTTGACCGTCGCCAAGTTTATCATCGCCGAGTTGACCGTCGCTGAGTTTAGCGCCGCCGAGTTGATCGTCGCCTATTTATGTAGAGCCGCTATCTATTTGAATGGGGAATGTGAAAAGGCCTTTGTTTTACACAACCCTTAAATCTGCGAGTTCTTGATATGTCGTTAAAAGTTTGTTTTATGGTTGAATTTATTTTTAATTTGAATGATACAGCATGTCTGTGAAGTTAACCCAGGATTTCATTCTAGAAAAATAAAAAAAATGTCACCAGGCAACACTAAAACTGCATTATCAACGCAGCCCATGATTTGTTTATAATTTCTGTTAAATATGATAAAATATGTAATACGGATCGACTTGGGGTTTTTATTGTGAATAGTGGTCATCAATTACGAGTCGATACGGCTTGCTTCAGTTTCCGGAACACGTGGTTCCTGGGAACCATAAATTAAATTCTGTCATCCTTGGGCCATACAGATAAGAGCCTATAGCGCCCATCTCAACATGCAAATCAACTCGGGATTTTTAGGGTAAGCAAGTCGGATCGACGGATCGACTTGGAATTTTTATCTGTATGGCCCAAGGAGGACAGAATTTAATTTATGGTTCCCAGGAACCACGAGTTCCAAAAACTGAGCAAGTTGTATCGACTCGTAATGATGACCGCTGTTCACAATAAAAATCCCAAGTCGATCCGTATGTTAAGATTGGCACTATAGGTACATATGTGTATGGCCCAGTATATGAGAACCAGTTCTTTATTTATGGTTCCAAGAAACCACGAGTTCCGGAAATTAAACCAGTTCGTATCGGCTTGCCATAATGACTGTTGCTTACCCTAAAAATCCCGAGTTTATTTACATGTTGAGATGGGCGCTTTAGGCTCTTATCTGTATGGCATGGCCCAAGGATGACAGAATTTAATTTATGGTTAACAGGAACCACGAGTTCCGGAAACTGAAGCAAGCAGTATCGACTAGTAATGATGACCACTATTCACAATAAAAATCCCAAGTCGGATCGTATGTTGAGATTTTCTGTAATTTTTTGTTTTCTGGGATAAGTATTCATATTATATTTTTTTTTCTGATACTGTACATATTCTTTCATATTTAACAGAAATTAAAAACAAATCCTGGGCTGCGTTGATAATGCAATTTTAGTGCTGCCTGGTGACATTTTTTTATTTTTCTGTGATGAAAGCCTGGGCTCACTTCACAGACATTGGTACAGCGACAATACGGGTAGTATCAGAATTTCAGCTCACATTCAGCTCTCGATAGCCCGCTCCGGATAGCGAATAAAAAAACACAACACGCACCCACACCAAATTAAAGAAGTTACCGATGTTGCTTTAAATTGTGTATGCGCGCAAACACAAATTAATGAAAGTTTAACGGCCAAAATTATACTGGGCACTAATTTTACTGTCAACCAATTCTGAATGGCAATGCCGTTACGCATCACTCCACAATATAACTAAGGCTAATTTTGTTAGTTTTAATATAGTTTATAGTTGATTTGGCGATGATATTGCCCATTACATGAAAAGTAGCTTATAAATAAAAAATACCAGCCAGATGGGTTTTCTAAAATGGTTTCATTATGCAATGATCTGCCATAAAATATTACAATACTATAAATCTGATAATATAACTCAATGCCACGCAACTTTACGTACACTCATAGCTTTTACTTTTGGTTGATGAAAATGCAAAAAACTACTTGCTCTAGTTTTAATTTGTTACTGCTTCATGGGCAATTAGATTATACATGGATTTAACAAAGTTTTAAAGCATTCCAGAAATTAAAATAAAAGAAAATCAAGTAGATTTATATATAGAGCTATTAAGACCCTGATAATACGAATTATTATTTATTTGGATTCTTGAAAGCAAATATTGTTTTTAGCAGATTTCACAAATCAATAACCCAATTTAATAAAATGAAAATTTAATTTTCATGGCTAAAATAAACTAAAACTTTATAATACGTTTTGTAAAACAATCATGGTCATTTTGATTGTAACCACGACCAACTCAATGAAATTAATAAAACGCCAATAACTCATTTCTAGTTGTAAACCTGGGATATCGTCACTCTTATCAGTTTTCGCGACTCTTTTACCATTTGAATGATGAGACCTGTAGGAGGAGGCGACGTTAAATACGTCATTTAATGATTTAGTTGAAAAATTATTTTCTAAGCATTATTTTCTCTGAATTTTCATGAAATTTTTACTGAACAAAGAAGGCATTCACATAACTACCGAACTAATACTTATTGTTTAGGAATATGAAACATCTAAATTAGATATAAGACGCACTACTCATATTTCACAACTCAAGTTCATTCGGGTAGAACATGTAAATATATACGCCAATAAATAAATAATAAGACATAAATAATTTTAACTTTGTAGCACGCTAATACGAAGGTCAGCTTACAGGCTACGGTTCCCGCTCAAAATCATAGCCACCAGCCTTACATGAGACCGCCGGTACTTTGCTGGAATTGTGGATACCCACTCCTTGATAATCTATCATACTGTGCTAATTGTAATTGGTGACCGGAAAACTTACAGTTGGAAATGAGAGTCTCTGCGAGTTCCCATTTCCAACATTTTATGATGCCTCCCAGACCAAATACAGAGGAAACTGCCTCAAACACCGATCACAAGCTTTACTCCAGAAGAATAAGAAAGTAACTTTCAAACTTCCGGCAACATCCAATGCGACAACTAACACTCCTTCTCATTTCAACACCCATAAAAACAGATATATTAGATACTTTCGTAATAAAAGCCAACTCCATCAGATACTTACTAATGCCGAACTCGGAAGATCTTACTGATAATCGTCCGTATGCTCTGATTAAAATTGCAAGTACCAACATTAGGTAAACACGGACTGGAGTTTGTTGAATAACATCAACTCCAACTTCATCGTTTAGTTGCTTCGGTACGGACGGCGAATGGGGCTAAACAATCGGTGCTTGGATATGTATATGTCCCAATTACTTATAACGACAGGACATTACAATTTCAACTCTTTGTAATACCTGAGCTACACCAAGAGTTATATCTTGGATTTGATTTTTGGACTATGTTTGGTTTGAAACCAACAATCGTAGAAGAGATACACGAGGAGTCTACAGGTGATACCTCTATTTCGAAACACCACGTATTAAGTCCTGAACAGTCATCCCGACTATTAGAAATAATTGAACTGTTTCCTAGTTCCCAAAAATTTGGTCTGGGTAAAACTTCGTTAGTCCTTGGTGTTCCCCAATGACTCGGGTGTTAAAATCCAACGGAAAAATTCTGCTTTGCCTCGATGCCCGTAAGCTAAATAGCATTACCCGCAAAGACGCATACTCTCTACCCATAATCGATGGTTTGTTAAGTCAACTCGATCGAACCCAGTTCATGTCCAGTATCGATTTAAAGGGTGCGTTCTGGCTGGTTCCACTGGATCCCGAGTCGATGGAAAAAACTGGTTTTACTGTGCAAGGACGCCCGCTTTACCACTTCACCGTAATGGGAGAGAGATCGATTATCTGGGACCAAATCCGGAGAAGGTGAAAGCCATTGCAGAGTATCCCGTGCCAAAAACGGTACGTCAAATGAGGAGGTTCCTGAGCGTTTGTGGTTGGTATAAGCGCTTTATTGATCAATACTCGTCGCTTTCCATCCCTCTGACGAATCTACTCAAAAAGAATCGAAAATTTCTATGGTCAGAGGAGTCTCAAACCGCGTTCGATGATTTAAAAGTAGCACTTACAACTGCCCCTGTACCTTAACAGTGCTGAATTTACAAGACGGTTTTACATACAGTGCGATGCCAGCTCTACCGGAGTTGGTGCTGTATTGTTCCAGAAAACCGATGAAGGAGAGGAGAAGCCAATCGAATATATGTCTCATAAGCTCAATTCAGCGCAAAAAATTCAGAGCCTACGTCGAAGGGATGCCGTTTACAATTATTACCGACCACGCTAGTCTCACCGGTTAATGTCTCAGAAAGATTTAATAGGGAGATTAGCGCGTTGGAGCCTGAAATTACAGGGTTTCGATTTCGATATCGAATACCGAAAGGGAACCCAAAATTGCGTGCCAAATGCTCTGTCTCGCGTGTTTATGGATGGGTTAGTGAGAACATTAAAAGGCCATAAAGACTCTCCAAAAGAAGACAAACCAATTCACATCAATTTGGATTCTGAATATTTTCGAAGCGCAGAATATTTGTCATAAATTAATTATGTCGGAACTTCTCCAACTAAAACTAATTTAAAGGTTATTAATGGCAAATTATTTATTCATAAAGGGCCATTTAGTATGGATGGGCAATCGGATATGCCTGAGTGGAAGTTAATAGTTCCCGAACCTCTTCGATTAGGTTTAATTAAGTCCGCTCACTCTCCACCTACCTCCGCCCATCTAGGTTCATTTAAAACGATAGATTTACTTAAGCGTTATTTCTTCTTGCGATATGTGTAAAGCTTAGTTCTCTGCCTCCAACTTTTAGACCGTGGCAATATACTTAGATTTTTTAGCACCTTATCCGAGAACACGTTCGGGGAATACTTCTATCTTAATAGCTGTCGATCTGTTACTATTCCAAATTCACAATTACTCGAGCAGTGCGTCAAGCTACCGCAGATGAAGTCGTAAAGTTTTTAGAGAGTAACGTCTTTCTAATGTTTGGGGTTCCAGAAACCATCGTAACAGACAATGGGCGACTTGCGTTTAGCAATATGGAACTGTTATCATGATACGAGAAATTTTTGAACTCATTGGAACCCAGATGACAGACGGTTATCGAATTAGCTAACAGTTTTTATTTGTTGTGAACAGTTTAACTTTCATTAAGGAAGACCTCACAATTGAAATTTTGTTCTACGCACCATCATGCTGTGGAACTGTTTTAAATAAATTCGCCTGAATGTAAGCTACTAGCAATACATCTCTCATGACTCACGTTGCAAACCTTTATGATATTTTACTATTGAATGAAATGTATTTAATTTTAGAATTCATTTTTGATCGCTTTATGACGTAAGTTCTTAACAAACAAGACAAAAATATTGATAAAACATCGAAAATCCTCAAAGAAAATCTTGTCTTGTAGGGTGACTGTAATAAAGTTGAACAAAGCTTAATCTAAAATATTCAGGAGGAGAGTCGATACCGCCGGTTAGCAACTGATGAATGAAAACCACTTGTTCTATCGCAATTTTAAGCTCAACCCTTCAAATAATGTTGGCAGTTTGTTTTCCATAATGTCTCGGTACATTTGACCATTCAAATTGCCTTTAGTAATGTGAAGGCAGATGAGTTTGTTGTCAATATTCCACATCAGTCCAAGGGCGCTGATATTCAACTTGGTGAAGCCAATGCGGATTTGCCCTGTTTTGTAACAGACGACTCATCGGAGGACAATACATAGCGAACAAAATTGGGATTTTGCTGCATTTAGACACATGATACGGATGATACTTATGACATTTTAAAATTTTCCTACAAGAAGGGGAGGAAGGTAGCTAATTTTAACACGAATGTTTATCCCTCACGGAACGATTAAATTTTCATTTTATTCCGTCGTTTGCCAGGTTTTCAGCAATGTTAAGTTATAATTGCCTCATAGCTTTTAGGTGATTAACTTTTAGCCACTGCTGCTGCTCCAACGAACGTAGTGCCGTTGTCACTATAATAATCAGTGATTTTGGTACAAAAGCAGACGAATACGCATATATAGTCCTTATATGCTCTGCTGCCTCTGCCTGGGGACATTCTCAATAAGATTGGCGCAGCATTAATGATCCCATTGTTGCGACGTGTCTATGCGAGCATCTAGTTTATACCACCATGCAGTGTGTTGATATGCGCTTGACTAATGATCATCATAGTAATCTACCTACCTGCCTACTCTTAATACACTCTCTCCTTGGAAATATATCGCTGCTCATGTTTCAACCAAAATACTAGCGCCATATTGAGCTCGTCTAATGATAGAAAACCAAGTTTTTTATTTGATTTGGTAAGATTACTTACATTATGTCGAAATCGGAGTAAATATGCCGTTATCCAGACCAACTTCGAAATGGACGAATGAAGTTCAAGTTCCATGAATTGTTCTTTACTTACTATATGTTGTTGATTCAGCTATTGAGATGAATGCAGAGCCGTTGTTTGGTTATGTTAATGTTGTGGCCAAGCTCGTCGGTCGTTGGATTCCATGAAATTCCAAGAGTTTTTACTAAACCATCTTGATTGATTTTAGAACATCAAAATGGTTCGAT
This sequence comes from Nephrotoma appendiculata, assembly GCA_947310385.1. Classification (NCBI taxonomy): domain Eukaryota; kingdom Metazoa; phylum Arthropoda; class Insecta; order Diptera; family Tipulidae; genus Nephrotoma; species Nephrotoma appendiculata. Next base: position 13,677,470 of record OX371226.1, on the reverse strand, counting down.
GACCACTTCGGAGCTCAAAGCCACCTGATTTGAGAAGCGTAATTAATTCTCCTTGTAGCATTTGCGCCGGCTCGATAGAATCACCATCAGACATAACGTCATCAACATGCATCTCTTGCTGAACACTTTTGGATGCCAATGGAATGCCTTTCTTTTTCAACGGAAAATAACTGTATCAGTGTTCTTATGGCCTACCTAGTAGAGAACACTCGCCGTGCCATAGGTTACTGTATTTAACTGAAAGTCACAATTCGTTGAAAATCCGTATCACTATTGCTCACGCGTATCTTGCCTGTACAACTGCTTAATATCTGACATAAATGCAATCGTATACGTGTGTCAAGCCATTATTATGGAAATCAGAAATCACTCGATTAATGTTGGTAAAGTGGTCATTAATGATCTCACGAACATTAACATTCTGATGAAATCGCCTTTCTAACAACAATAATGTAGCAATTGCTCCATTTCGTGAAGTGCCGAAAGTGGTTTCATCTGGTCTCGAATGGATAAACGATAGATTAACGACATAATTACCTTCTGCTGATCTTCTATCTCCCCATCTTGAAACGATGCCCACACTAAATAATCTCCAGAAAATCATGGCAAACTGATTCGTGGTAATTTAATTTCCGATTTTGCAAGTGTCTGTTGTTGTGGAGTGGGTATGGGTGTAGTTGGTGTTCCTTGTTCAAGCAGCTCCGAGATCTCAGCTATCAAATTGATAAATTCTTTTTCTCCAGCTGAATACGCATCTAGATCTTTTGAGTTTTATTTGTCGATTCATGTAATTTACATGCCTTGATTGATGACTGCCGTCTACTGATATAGGTTTCGGTTTTGGTTGTGGCTTAGGTGGATGTGTTAGTCGATAATTTTGGTGTCCGAATTGTGGTGTGAAACTGGGGTCGACTAGGTTGAAATGTTTTTTCTCTTTCAAACTAGGTTTCAAGGTTGTGAAAGAGTTGTGGAAAAAATGGTTGTGATCCGTTAGTGGGCATAGACATTTGATTCTTTCGAATGAAAGGTGGTGGATGAACTGACAGCTTGCTTTGAACGTTTTGCATATGGTTTTGATTTCTGTAAAATTCGAATAGAGGGTTTCTCCATGACCCAGGTTCCTTTCATAATTTTTTCTTGGCTTAAACGTTTTTGATGAAAATTGATAAAAGAGAGATTTCGAGTACTAGCAATCAATTGCGATTGGACCTGATTTGGGGAGAGTGATTTGTTGTTTTTTAATTGTTTTATCAGCTCAAAAACTGTCAAGGAAAATTGCTGAAACGGGGTTTTGGAGTACCAGAAATCGACTGCAATGGGTCCGGATGTAGGGGTAGGGAAAATTCTTTCAGGAATCCTCCATTGGAGTCCAAGATCCGTTTTTAATTATTTTGCTTTTATGCTTATGATAAAAATTGATGTAAAGGGTTCTAGAAATCGAATGACGGGATATAAAGACTTTGACCTTTGCGTAAACGAAAAATGCAAAATTTCTCAATCATATTCAGATATGCGTGTCGTCACTGGAGCATTACTCCCTATGTAGAGCAATTTCGATAAGTCTATGTGATTTAGAACCCATAATTATTTAGGTACATATTTTTACTTATATGCGTTATTTACGTTTATACAGCAATAAATTAACAGGGTGTCCCAATATCCAATGGCACGGATTCATGGGATGTTTGAAAATTCAAAATTCAAATAAACGATTTCTGGTAAAATAATTGATAAATTTTTAGTATCAGCACAATTTCAAAGGCAATTAATTAGCGATGTACAACGAACTGTGACATGAATATATCGCTCATTTATTCATCGCGAAATTCACTCATTTCTATTTTGTCAATTTTGAGTGATATTTTCAAATCGCTCAGGAACAGAAAAAAAATTATTATTTTACTAATCCGAATGTATTTTTATTTACTTTTGCAAAAAAGTTTTTTCACTCAAAATTTCACTCAATTTTGCATGATATTTTCAAATCGCTCAGGAACAGAAAAAAAATGTTATTAATCCGAATGTACTACTGTGGGCAAAAAAACGTAAGACTTTGTTCATAATTTTAAAATTCTTTATTTATTTCTCCAAATCTATTTTGTCGCCCTCAAAGTAATCCCCCCCCCCCCCCCCCCCGGCCTCAATACACTTGTGCCAACGTTTTTTTCAATCATCGATCGTTTGAGTTTGCTAAACAGCTAGAAGTCACACGGAGCTAAATCAGGCGAATACGTTGCGGAACGATATGGGTGGAATTTTTGGCGAAAATATCACGTAATGCAGTATGAGAAGGTGCATTATTGTGCCAGTAAGGTCTCTGACTATTAATCGTCAATTTTCGAGCACCAATTCCATGATTTTATTAACGTGTTGATCATCAATTGATGTTGATGGCCGTCCTAGACGTGGTTCGTCGTCAACACGTTCTCGACCCTCTTTGAACAATTTGATTCCGCACACAAAATTTAATGGAACTTCTTTGTTAAATAATTTCACTCATTACATACAAATCGCCGAATGCACTTTTTGTACTTCAGAAAGACAAGCGTATACTAAACACTAATGATTATTTTGATGTTTGATGTTTACATTTGGCACAGATGTCACTGACAGTCATACCAATATAGAAAAAAAAATATATCGACGAATGGTTTTCAGTAGTATTTATATTTTGTTTTTTTTGCAAAAAGCCGTTTTTCACTCAAAATATCACTCAATTTTGAGTGATATTTTCGAATCGCGGTACTGAAAATTGAAAAATGTTGGATTGTGTCACTCTTGCAGCGAACAGGCGATATCAAGAGATTCTTGAGTATTCCTACAAAATACTGTCAGTGCACCAAAACTTATGTCATGTCAGTGAATTTCGGGACACCCTTTATATATTATATATTTACATACATTCATATACATACTTATATGATTATCCCAAAAAATATCAGATTTTGTAATAATTTTGATTCGTCGTTCGGCTGTTATTTTATATTATTGTATACAAAAGTTAAAATCACCAACCGTGACATTTTCACTTATATATGTAATATAATTATAAAAAAGTAAATTAAAGTGGGTTCACATTGAATATCTCTCTACATAAATATATCTCAATGCCATAAACGCACCGAAAAAAAAATGTAATATTGTGTTGGGTTGTGCAGTCTACATTATACGAACGGGGTGTATGCGGTTATTATGACGGTGATCTCAGTATACATCTCTATATATGCATAATTATTCGGTATTTTTGTGTCGTTCCGCTACTTAAAAAGGGCTGCATACACATGCCGTACTGAAATTAAAGGAAGAATATTGTAAAAAAATCCGTAACTCATGTTTACAATTTTTTTTTTTTATATTTACAGAATTGTTAGAAATAAAGCAGCAGAAAAAGCAAAGCATGTACATCATCAACAACAAAATCAAAATTCAGGTAGTGGTCATCAAAATGGTGGTGGAAATGGTAGCAATAATAATGGAAGTGGAAATAATAATAACAATAATAGTAATAATAATAATAATAATAATAGCAATAGTAATAATGTAGTCGGGAGTACAGGAAATGTATCTGTTATAACTCATACGCCTGCTGTTACAGCACATTCACAGCAACATCAACATCAAACGCAACATCAAAATCAGCTACATGGTAATGTCGTTGGCGGTGAACAAAGATCTGGCGGTTATAGCATAAATGGTATATTAGGAATACAGCATACGACCGACCCAAATGGAAATAGCATTAAACGAAAACGAATTGACGATCATGGTATGTACTTAACATTTTCTTTTTTTTTTACATAAAAGGGGAAAACAAGAAAAGTGGAAAATTATTTTATATCCTTTTATATTATATTTTCTCGGTTTCCCTATTATTTTATACATCTAAAATTCCTTTGAATGCAACCCCATCAAGTAATTTTTTTTATAAGTTAATCAACTACTAACCTATCGTCATCGGTACTCTATGTATAAATATTTTAAGAAGCCCCCAATTTTTGTTTATTTTTTTTTTTTGGTACTTGGTAACCTCCCCCTTTTTGTGTGATAAAAAATATTTTCATTTGAAATTATAACATCTTTGCTGGTTGGTGTTAAACATAATTTTCTTTAAATACAGATAGAAAATTCAAAAAATAAAAATCTTTACATCCGCATAACAAAAAAGAGGAGTGGAAAATGCTAAAATAATGGATTTCCTTCTCCCCCTACATCGATACATATATATACATATTTAGATAAAATGTATATATATATATATATATATATATATATATATATATATATATATATATACAATATATCTATATATATATATATATATATATATATATATATATATATATATATATATATATATATATATATATATCAATATTTTGACCGGAAATTTTAGTAATCATAAGGCCGGAAATGATATCATTTTTGCTTTTATTCAATTTTTTTATATTTAAATTGTTTATGTTATTCTTTGTAGGAACTTCCTTTTTGTGATGTTGTTGAGTCTTTAGACCAGTTAACTTTAAACAAAATTATATTCCGGGCATAAAACATTTCTTCATTGAATTCACACGCGTCTAAAACAGTAATATGAGAAGGGGGAATATCTGATATACAAATTTGAATTTATTGGAAATGTTAAGCTTACATTTTTTATAACTATAGGCAAAATGTAAGCGCTCTAAAATATTAACTATAATCACTGTCAGCGCATTAAATTCGAAACGAAAATTTTACGAATCCAGTTAAAGTGATGTTTGTGGTGTAAGCGCGGAATTTTTCGTAAAATATGATATGATAAGAGACTTAGAGGCCAACCATAATGGTAATCCTATAGCTATATATAAAGCACATTCCTGGAGTAAGCATAATCCAATATCAAATGCGAGCCCAGGTTCTACTTGGATCCTGACATAAAAGGTTGATTTACGAAAGGACTAATTATGTCACAGAAACGACTAGGGCGCGACGCAGCAAAATTATCATCTAACCTCTATGTTCTTAAGTCATGATGAGATAAATGGCATTATCTTCCCATTTTTAAATTATAAGAAAAACTACAGGTTTTATTAGTTTTAATAATTAAGAACTGTAAATTAAAGTTTAAAATGTATGCCTCTGTTTGTATTCGGTCATTAGATGTACTGCCGAATTCGCGCTCTGTTTATTCAACTTAGATGTTAGTTGAGTGTGGTTCAAGTAGATTCAACTTTATTTGAGATTAATGCGCTTCCCGTAGGTCAGAGCTTGGCCACTAATCTTTTATGTAGAGATTTGTAATCTTTTATGTAGAGATTTGTACTTTGAAATTGTAAGTCAATGCGCTTGTTCAGCACTTATGATAATTCACACAAAATTGTGTTTACAATTGTTTTAGAAATAAGATCTATTATTTCCTATTCATAATATGTTAACGGCTACGATGTTTTAACCTATCATTGGTGCATGTTTACGATGTTTAAACATACTCCCAGCCTTACAATTTGGACAATGTGGTTTAGAAATATCAGCTGCGCCGCATCCAAAACAAAAAACCTCTGTAAAATCTTGCGCGCAGTCTTTGTATCGGTGTCCCAAATCTTTGCAATTCCAGCAAATCAAGAGCCCTGATTGATCCATTTCTTTGAGTCTATTGTTGTTTTGTGAATGACTTCTACTGAAGGGGCTAAAGCGTAACTTAGTGGCTGATGTTTTGAATTGTTTGTGATATTTGATTTATTAATTTGCTGTCCGTCATCGTAATTTGGCGAGTCTCTGTTCATCTATTGCAACTCATTAATCTGTCGCCGTCGAGGTGGTGCTTGTAAGGCGTTTACCTACCCATGTAGAATATGAATTAACTACAATACGGCATAACACTGATAAATATCTAATTAATTAATTTTCAATTCAGAATTCCAATTCCATCAACATAAAGTGTCAATTTTTACATTTTAGGCTTGGCCACACTCAAGAGTTTCGCCTAATCCCAGTTCCACTTAATTCATGGTCCAATTCATGGACGACCAATATTTCCTGAAGAACTCCAACTTAAAGCATTTTTCCCCCTCTCATAAATATTTTAAAATAAATTAATTGATATTATTGTATTTTAATATATAATATTTGTGGCTGATAAACAAATCAAAATCTAATCAAACAGGAATCAATCAACCATAGTAATTCTCAAACAATGTTACGCTTTCATTTTAACGGAAAATTTAATTTGTTTATTTTATTGACAAGAATCGAAAATGTATAAATCTATGTATGTACAAATATGCGCATGTAATGTTTTCCCGATAAAATTGTTAATATTGTTGGATTAAGGGAAAATTTACACAACAAAAACATATAATTTCGGCTTTTCTATAATATTGTAATTCTATTAAAAAATTTGGTGGAGATAACAAACATACGAGAAGCAAAACCCATATGTAAGTAATTTTCATCATTTCCACCTCAAATTTTACAACATCACAATTGCGTGTATACGCATATCAAGATTTTGATTTAAACGTATAAACCTGGAATAAGCGAGGTTACAAACTCTAACCGCATCTAGTCCTAAATCGAATAAATTTGAGGAAAGAAAAGTTTACCTTGCTTAAATCCTCAATTTCTTTTTCTGTCGGAGGTCAATCTAATGGCCAACGATATCCTCCAACGGATCGGAAATCGACTTTTGTGAAATATTTGTGAACAACTGCTCCCACCTTGACAATGCAATATAGATACTACCTATAGGCTGATGGAATTTTGTCCAAAATTTTTTTTGTTAAAAAATGTATATCAGTTGAGAACGGCTGAAACGATTAGGCTCAATCTTTTTTTGTTGTGTTCGCTATTACACCAGGAGATGGTTCTAATGAAAGAAATTTTTGAAAAATCCACCGGAAAAGTCAGAAAACCCGAAAAATTGAATAAAAAACCTTTTTCGTATGAATTTTGTGTGCACATATTTATGAGTTAGGTGGTGCAGTGGTTAAAGCTTCAGCGCTCGGGCTTGGAGGTACTGGATTCGAACTCCACCGGAGGCTGCATGGAAATTAATATACTTTTTTTCGATTATTTATCTAAATATTTTAATCTAAATACCACCTTGATCAAAAAGTTCCCTGAATTTATTCAGAATATTAAAAATACAAGTTTATTAATCTATATTGTCTCCTTCAAAGTAATCCCCATCGACTGCAACACACTTACGCCAGCGCTTGATACAATCCTCGAAACATTTTTTATATTCGGTTTTCGGTATGTCCATCAGTGCTTCCTGCGATTTTTCCATTATTTCCTCTCGGCTACTGAAACGCGTTCCCCGTAATGGTTTTTAACTTGATTGGACATAAAGAAGTCACAAAGAGCCAAATCAGGTGAATTCGGTGGCTGCTGGATGGTGTTTGTTGCATTTTTCGTCAAAAAATTACGAAAAATGATGTCACTGTGCGACGGTGCGTTATCATGGTGCAAAATCCACGAGTTTTCTGCCCACAATTCTGGTCGCTTTCGTCGAAATGCTTCACGCAAACATCTCATAACGCCATAATAATACTCTTTGTTTACGGTCTGGCCTTCTGGCAAAAATTCATGATTCACTACACCGTTGTAATCCATGAAAACCGTGAACACTGCCTTCTTTTTTGACTGAAAACGACGTGGTTTTTTGGTCTCGGCTCATTTGGTGAACGCCATTCACTTGTCTGATGTCTGGATTGCGTGTCGTACTCATAAACCCACGTCTCGTCTCCAGTAATGATCCTTTTGATGAATGTGGGATCGGATTCAGCCTCGCAAATCATGTCTTTTGCGACGTCAACACAGTCTCTTTTTTGCATGAAATTGAGGTCTTTAGGGACCAATTTTGCTGCTACACGACGGAAACCCAAATCATTAACCAAAATGTCTTGGATGGATCCATAGGCAATGTTCAAGTCCTCCGCTATCTCTCTGATGGTTAATTTGCTGTTATTGACCAACATTTCTTTTACTTTATCAATGTTTTCGTCGGTTTTCGATGTCGATGGTCTGCCACTGCGTTCATCATCTTCGATTGGCCTACGACCACTTTTGAACCACTCGTGCCACTGGTAAACGACCGTTTTCTTTAGAGAATCGTTGCCGAAACACTTTTCCAACATTTCCATCGTTGCAAATTTAAATCCATTTCTAAGATTGTAAATAATCGCCAACACACACAGAGATAGATGTACTCTTGGCTACGTAACCTTTTGCAAATGTCAAGCTATGACGCTAAGATTTAGAGGAAATATCAACAACAGATGTACCAATTTAACAAAACAAACAGAACTCAAATCGGAACGATGAGAGCGCCACACGGTGGTTATTCCGGGACTTTTTTGATCAAGGTGGTATATAAAAACGGCTGAAATGATTTGGCTTAATCTTTTTTTATTGTGTTTGGCATAGTCAGGAGATGGATGGTTCTTACGAAAGAAAATTTTGGAAACATCCACCGGAAAAGTTGAAAAATCGAAAAATGATGTTTTTGTACAGGATGTCGAACGTATCCGAGATTCTACAATTTTTCTCTTCTAAAAGATGGTGTTTTAGAAGAGAAAAATTGTAAAATCTGAGTGAAAAACTCGGAAACTTCCAGAAAACCCGAAGAAATATGATTTTTTTTTTCTTGTGCATAGTTAAGAACGGCTGAACCGATTTGGCTCAATCTTGTTTTGCTGTGTTCCCAATTGCCAGAAAATGTTTGATAGAAACGAAATGTTATAATTACATTCGCTTCGATCAATTAAAACTATGTTCCGAGCAGTACAATCATCTGCGCAATGCCATCGCTTCAGGCGGGGATGCAACCAACGTCGGTCAATTGGCCATTCTCCCAGCAACATATGTTGGCAGCCCACGGAATATGCATGAATATGCACAGAATACTATGACATATGTGCGGCATTACGGAGAGCCAGATTGGTGCATCACGTTCACATGCAATCCAAAATGGCCTGAAATTACCAGTAATCTACCGCCAGCACAAACTTCAAGCGATCGCCACGACATCACCGCACGTATGTTTAAACAAAAACTCAGGACGCTAATGGACTTCATCGTTAATCAGGTGGTTTTCGAAGAGCCACGTTGTTGGATGTACTCAGTAGAGTGGCAGAAGCGCGGATTACCACATGCACACATTTTGCTATTCTTAATTGAGAAAATCAGACCAGATCAACTCGATTCAATCATCAGCGCCGAAATACCAGATCGGAGATCATAATCCAGATGTTAGCCATCATGTCAACAAGTTTTTGTCAGTGTTGGATTATGTTACAAACTCTCCATTTAACAACATCAAATGGGTTTTAAATATTCCTTTCAATATGTCACTGCAGTATGAGAGAATGTTATCTTCCCGTTGGATTACAGGTGATCCCTCGAAGTTCTCATATGAAAACTGTACGGATTTTCCATCTACATCTCCGACTTTTCACAAGGTGTTGTCTGCAGAGTCCAGCTATAAGAATTCGATCATGGAAATAATGTTTTACATGAAACACTCAAACAGCCTAATAAAAAGCCACTTAAAGGATCATTACATTAAGAACATAAATCTATTGCCTTTCTCCGCTTCTTCCTTGCGACAATTAAACATATTTATATTTGACAACGCTACCAAACAATATCTCGAAGAACCGACCACAAAACATCAGTTTGGCTTCGATGGGAATAATCTGGTGCAACTGTGTGAAGACACAAACACATTTATTACCCCAAACAGATACATTTTTTGTTCATCGGGTACGGTAATTATGTTAGATCATCAGACTTACAACTCGTTAAACAATATCTATCTTAAAACAAACATAAAGATGCCGGACATTACAAATATTCAAGGTGTACCTGGCTGTGGTAAATCAACATGGATTATAAACAACCATAATCTGGGCACTGATCTTGTTCTATGTGCTACAAAAGAAGGACTTGCAGATATAAAATTAAAGGTAACATCACGTTGCGAGCACAAAAACACTAACTTTAATAACATCAAATTAAACTTAATAAACCAAGTGCCTACGGCAAACGATACAGTTTTTATTGATGAGTACATGATGGTACATGCTGGATATATAGGACTTGTGGTTATCAAAAGTAAATGTTCTAAAATATATCTTCTGGGTGACAAAAACCAAATACCATATATTGACAGATTACATCATGTCAATATGAAATTTTCCGATGCAAGTGCTTTCGTAACAAAGACTGAATACTTGAATGTAACGTATCGATGCCCAGCTGATGTTACTTCTGCTCTCAAAGAATACTACCCTAACATCACTAGTATGAACACAGTGGAAACTTCCGCCGAATTTATAAACCTGCCACCAAAATTATCATCATTACCTGTGTTAGAGAACGCTTTCTATCTAACTTTTACCAGAGCTGATAAACAATTAATCTCTCAGCTTAAGATACCAGAAACCAGTAAAGTCTTGACGATCCATGAAGCACAAGGTTTAACCTCACCAAATGTAATATGTATAAGAACCAATTCTCAACCTCTTGAGCTGTTCGATAGTGTACCGCATGCCATAGTTGCAATCTCTAGACACATAAAATCATTTAAATATTTTTCTCCGGTGGCCAATGATAGACTACACTCACTTTTAATGAAAGCTCGAACTTATACTATTACTCAAAAGGTAAATCAGCCCATAAAGTCCAATAAAAGATTGGTATATGAGAAATGTGCAATTTACTATCGAAACGTAAACAAAATGACATCAAAAGCATCTAAATTCTACAAATTCGTTTTGAAATCAAACTACCTTATTTATGCAATTTGTGAAACTTCATTAAAACCAGACATAAGGAGCAGCGAATTTTTTGGCCATGACTACGTTGTTTATAGATGCGATCGGTCTCCTGAAACTAGTTCAAAGAAATCGGGTGGCGCGTACTGATAGCAGCACATTCTAAACTCTGGAATGCTCCAGTAACTTTAGCCCCATCGAGAGTCGAACAGATCGGTGTAAAAATCAAAATCAACCAAATCAATCTAATCATCTACGCAGCATATATACCACCTCAATCAAATAGTGATCATTATGCAACTTGCATCGATGCGATTGATGAAGTTATTAATACAACAAACTCGTCAGATTTAGTTCTTGTGCTTGGAGATTTTAATCTTCCAAATATAACTTATACAATTGCTAATAATCGTGATAGATTATTGGATCTTGTCTTCAGCAACGACATTGACACCTTTAAAATTTCTGAATCCCTATTACCTTTTGTCATAAATGATGTTAATCACAAATCTTTGGATATTGTATTTGACTTAACTAAAATGGCGAGATCAGAACACCTACAACCAATGAAATACAACTTTAAAAGAACTAACCGTGTGGGGCTACAAAGTTACCTGGAATCCATCAACTGGCAAATAACTCTCAATTCCAATGATATAAACGAAAATGTGGACAAATTTAATGACATCATGCTTCAAGGCTTCGAAATGTATGTACCTATGTGCTGTAAACCAAAAAATGCTCACCCTCATTGGTTTGATGATAGACTATAGTTAACTTAAAAAATCGGAAGTCGAAAGCGTATGCCAAAATGTTGAAAAGCGGGTTAGAAGCGGACAAAACTACGTTTCTACAACATAGTAATGAATTTGAAATCTATTTCAAATCTAAATACAGGTCGCATCTTAATCAAATTCAAGACAAAATCAAAGTAAATCCAAAACAATTTTGGAAATACTTTAGGAATAAACGCGAAATTGAAGGATTCCCTGCTAATATGACGTACAACAATACCTGCTCTTCAAACGCCAAAGATATAGCTAACATGTTCGCGTCGTTTTTTCGATCAGACTATAGACCAAGCGTTACTAGTGGATTATACGAACAACCCGGCAACAACAACACATCAATAACTCCTCCTATTATTTTTGAGGACAACATTTTATCGGCTTTAAGGGGGTTTGGAGATGGTTGCGGTCTTGACGATATACCCTCTTCTATTCTGAAGGAGTACGCTGAAATTTTAACAATTCCATTATGTTATCTATTCAATCATTCCTTAAACAACGGCGTGTTTCCTGAAAAATGGAAAATTTCAAAAATTACTCCAATTTTTAAATCGGGTAAACGTGATGATATCTCATGCTACAGAGGAATATCGACTACATCATCAATTCCAAAATTATTTGAGTTAGTATTATGCAACAGCTTTAAATCCACAATTGCACGTCATATATCAATAAACCAGCATGGGTTTATGCCTGGCCGATCCACATCGACTAATCTGGTTGAATTCACCACTAAACTAATTAACGAGATAGAAATACACCGTCAAGTTGATGTAGAGTACACGGATTTTAGTAAGGCATTTGATTCTATCTGTCATCATAAAGCACTCCAGAGTTTATTCAATTTTGGGTTTTCTCTCGATTAAATAAATTGGTTTAAATCATATCTATCAAACCGGCGCCAATTTGTGATAATGGGAAATGAGAAATCAAACGTTATTAAAGTTACATCTGGTGTTCCCCAAGGATCACACCTCGGGCCTTGGATTTTTATTGTTTTCATAAACCGAATAACCGAGTTAATCAAAAACTCAGACGTGCTCATGTTTGCAGATGATGTGAAAATTTTTCGTACTATTAATGGATGGTTAGATACGGAGAAACTTCAAGAAGACTTAGATAAATTAAGTGAGTGGTGTGATCGGAACTCACTATACTTAAATATTAAGAAATGCAAAATCATGTCTTTCCATCGTAAACGAAATCCGATAATTACTTCATACAAAGTCAACAACGAAGGACTGCAAAGAGTCAATGAGGTTATAGACTTAGGTGTTACATTTGTCGAAAACGCCAGTTTCAATAGGCATATTGAAAATTGTATTGCGAAAGCGAATGCCATGTTCGGATTTGTTAAAAGATGGACAAGTGAATTTAAGGATATTCAAACCTTATGTTCACTCTATTTCGCTTATGTTCGATCTCAACTGGAATACGCTGTAACGGTCTGGAATCCATACTATGATGTATACATAAAAAGAATTGAAAGCATTCAAAAGAAGTTCCTGATTTTTTTGTTAAAGAAAAGTGTCTGGGATTACGACCACAACTTACCATTCCATGAAAATGTGGCTCGCTTACCTCCATACACAACAAGATGCACGGATTACAAAATATGCACGCTTGAAAATAGACGACTTCTCTTGGGCGCAGCTTTTATTGGTAACGTTTTGCTTGGTCACGTTGATTCAGCTTACATCTTGGAAAACATATCAATTCACGTGCCATGCAGAACATTTCGAAACCATGAATTTTTAGCACTTGAACACCATTCCACCAACTATGGAGAAAACAACCCCATTAATAGGATGTCTAAATCTTTCAACTTAATCGACGACCTATTTGACTTCAACTTATCAAAGGACAACTTTAAAAATAACCTTAAAGACTTTTTTCTAAATTTTTAATTGTTTAAACCAAAATTTGCTTTATTTTTTTTTATGCACAAACCAATATCCGCGTCCGTTGGTGACATACCCAATTAGTGGAAACGTCGGTTATCCAATATATCGGCATTGTTCACCCGAAGATGGTGGCACAACAGTCACAATGAGGTAATAGGAAAAGATATCGTATCGAAAATATTTGCAACACACAGCAATGTTGAGTACTGTAATTCCATTTAATCTGTCTAGAAATACGTGAACAAAGGCAGCAACCTGGCAGTGTTCAGAATTGCTACTCCGGATGTAAATGACGAAATGTGAAGATTCCAATTGATGTCAGTTGCAATGAGACGTTTTGGTGTATTTTCTCATTTGCATTACATGAACGTCATCCCACTGTTCAAAATTTGTGGGTGCACTTAGAGAATGGAGAACGTATGAGCTTAAAATGAACGACGAAATACGCAACGAAGTTTTGTTCATGATCGAAGACATGTACGTGCTTATGTGCGCCAGCACATGATTTTTCGAAATTGGACACGCCAGCACCAATGCATTTGATGTACGATGCATTTAATCGTGAATTGCATCGAAAGCAAATGTACGATCGAAATTCAATGAGCCAAATATTAAAACGAATGTTCGCTTTTGAATGCACAGTAAAAGAACGTGTATACGAAGCATTAACGAAAGCAGTTCACGCTCGAGATTTTCAACTATCTACATTCGGCACATTCTGCGTTCAAGTTGCCGATGAATAGCCACACGAATGACAAGTCAGTGTGCTCAATTGCCAAGAACTCGGCGATGGCCACGGTATTCCAAGAATTCAAAATCATCATCTAGGGCGAATGCACGATGGTACATAAACGATCATTGGAAGCGTTCAATCGAACGATATTTACAAAGTGACTTAAGACGTTTTGGTATAGAGCGATAATTCTGCTGGCCAGCGATTTTCGTCAAACGTTACCTGTCATTCCGAGATCAACAGCTACAGATGAACTCAACGCATGAAATCGTCAAGTTTGTGGCGCTATAAATTGCAGTTGAGCACGAACATGAGAGTTGCGTTACAGAACGACTCATCAACTGCCGATTTTTCAAAACAACTGTTGGTGCTTAACTATGGTCAAATTCCTGTCATTTTCACGACGTCGACGGAAGAGCTTTTCACGAATTTTCTTCCGCACATCCACTGAAATTGTTTATGAATCATGATTGGCTCAGCAAACGAGCGATTTGAGCAGCGAAGAACAAAGAACAGTCTGAATTACTTAATTCAAAACCAAATTGCTAGGGAAATGCATTGTTGCAAATCCGTTGACTGTGTGACCAATCAAGACAAGAATACTTGATATTCAAGGTATAATCTGTGATAATCATGCTACGTAATCTGAAACATCCGAGATTGTGTAACGGAACGTGATTGGCTGAGAATAAGCTGATGAACAACGTGATTCAAGCGACGATCATCAATGGCAAATTCAAAGGAGAAGATGTTCTAATTTCGAGAATTCTTATGATTCCAACTGACATTTCGTTCGACTTCAAGAGCATTCGTATTTTTCTCATGGTCAATGAAAGGAAAAATATTTTTTACCACGATGCATTGTATTGATTCCATTTAATTTCACTCAATAAAATACATTGAATTATTTTGAATTCCAACTGACTTCAATTCATTTCCTGAGAAACTGAGAGAAAAAATCGAAAAAAACAACTCAAATTTCTATAGATGCCTGAGTTTGAATCGACATTTCATTCACTTTTCAATACATTATGCCGCCTTTATAGTTGCGTTCGTTCGTTCTGACAATTTTTACGACCAATCATATTGCTCAAAAATGATGATTTTTTTTCTGCTTGATTTTTCCACCAGAGATGATTGGTCGAAAATACGGCGGAACGAACTAACTTGCCCGACTTGCTAACCCGACTTTGTTTTATAGATGAAAAAACGTTGTACAATGAAATTTAATTGCTTGACAATTGCATAAAAAATAGACTACAATTTTATTTTTATTTATTACAGATGAAAATCGTGATATAAATATTCATCCCGATGATGAGATTAAACGGCAGAGGATACATTATAATGGTGATCAATTGTACTCAAATGTAAGTAACACCCTCTAGTATAACATTACAATATAATACAACCCCTTATGCATTTCTTGTATGTAACATGTATATAGCTGTGGTCAGGAAAATGGTGTATCAAGGATGAACATAAACTGCTGTCCGAATTAAATACGTCAAACGGCCAACAAACTGGGGTTGGCAGTGGAAATATTACTGGTATTCCTGGAGATTACTATGACACGAATAACGGATTCCCGGTGTCTAGTGGAACTGACTCGATTTTATACGAAAGCATTACAACGATATCACCCGCTCAAAGTTCATTATACACACCTCCAATTGCATCGACAATCGGTTAGTATATACAGATTCTATATATAAAATTTTAATTTTCATCATATAACTAAATGCCTGTTTGTGATTTAGAATCAATAAATTTAGGGGCGAGTTCATTAACACCGTTGGCTCCCATTAGTATGCAAGAAATGAAAATGGGACCGGGTCATTTGCTAGATCAAACAATTTCTCCATACCATACAGGTGATTTATATAAAATATAAAATCTGATATCACTGAACACTATAGAAATTTTCTGAGCACACACTATCATAAGATTAGTTAGATATTACTTTGGTGAAGGCGACTTTTAGTTTTGTTCCACAATATATATATATATAGTAAATGTCATGTAATATGTCACAGTTTTATATGGTGATTGGGAAAATTTATAATCGACAAATCGAATTTCTCTAATGAAAATCCATAATTATTTTATAGAAAGTGGTACCTATATTGCAAATATAAGTACTGTAGTTAGTCCGGTCGGTGATTCTGAATCACCTGATTTGCCCGTAACACTGGTATCTGATAATAGCCAGAATGGCGGTGGAACCCATTCTAATGGACATGGTAACGAAATTGGCAGAACACGTACAAACAGTAATAATACTAATAATACATCGAACAGTCATAATAATAATAATAGTAATAATAACAATAATAATACTCAAAAATATAATAATAATCATAACACCGAACCACATGATCAATCGTCATTAATTGTATTGCAACCAAGTGGTACAGGATATTCATCTATGCTTCCTAGTTTTAATCATTATACAGCAGGTAAATTAGGAAACGTCACACACAAAAAAAATTAATTAGAAATATGTAAAAAAAATTTTAAGAGTAATTTACATATATAGGCACATGTGGATGTACCTGCATGAAACACAAAATTATATAAAAAAAAATTTTCTGATCTTTCTTTTAAGGTGGTGGATCAGTTGTGCCCACATCTGACTATCCTTACAGTCCCGCCTATTCGCAATATGGAAGTGCATATAGTTCATATGGATACACAGCAGCGGCAGCAGCAAATGGTCTACTTAGTAAGTAAACAGTAAGTATTGTATAAACTTACACTACTTACTGTAAATTTAATACAAATTTTCAAAATTCAAATGTAAAATTTTCTTTTATCTCTCTGAATGTGCATTTATATTTAGCGTCAAAATATTTTATGAAAAATTCATAATTTCGAATTAAACTATATACAGCGCAACCAACTTATACATAGTAAAGTCGCCATTACTGTTGATAATTGCCTGGCTCCTTTTGTCCATACTATCAACTAAATTTTGTGCATACTGTGGTGATAAAATCTTCCGGACAACTCGTGCTAGACCGCTCGATCGGATTGGCATCAGGTGACTGAAATGGCCATTCTAAATGGTGAAGCATCCCCATACATCTGGAGCGTAGGCGGGTTCTTCACAGTTCACAGTGGTTTGACCAAAATATTTTCGTATGCCACATGTTCCATAATTCTATTTCGTATGGTTGTTTTTAGTATAATAATATTCTTGTTCGCCAATTTTTCCGCAGCTGCATCCAGCGTAAGCGAACAATTTTCATCAAATAACTGTATGATATGGCGTCATCCTCTTTTTTTTGTAGTGGTTCAGATTTTGTCTCTATCTGGCAAATCATCAACATTTTTATACATTGAATAATGTGTAATACTCATCTGTACAAATGTTTTCGACTTTTTTATCGACTTGGCTGCACTTACAACCAAAATTTTTGGTCCTTTCGGATGTGCACTTAAAACCACTTGGCCCAAAAGCTTTCCGAAGCATCGCTCATAGGATGGTGACGTACATAAACAAGTTGGCCCAGATTATAGATAACTGGTCTGGTTCTAAGGTTATAATTGGAACCGTAGGATTTAAAAGCGGCTCGAAGATTTCGAGATACCGAACCGATCGTTCATTGGCAAATATTCGATGTCTTCGTTTAAACATTTCACTTCTCTAAGTTTCTTCTCACGAAGATTGGTCTTAATACGTAAGAATTGTCTGTAGGTGGAGTCATACCTGGTGGTTTGTCTTAATAAGACACTTGCTTCTTAAATAGACAAATTGCGTCTAGCAATATGAGATTGAGCAATAACAGGTCTGTGATGCCCAGTTTATATGTTTTTCCGTCCGTTAACATATTATACCCAAACATTAGGAAATATGGGGAAAACTGGGTGGATGGTGAATAGCAGTTCTCAAAGCACAAGCTACTTCGGGTAAGTGGTTATCCCAGGTTTTATGGTCTGACTTGACATAGGCTCTGATTGCGGCTATCATTGATCTATTGATCCGCTTTGAGGCATTGGTCTGTGGCGAGTATAAAGCCGTTCTGCAATGCTGCACATTAAATTCTATCAACAGCTGTTCAAACGCTTTACTGACAAACTGTACCCCATTATCCGAGTGAATCTGCTCTGGCACCCCGAACAAGAGGAAAACTTCATTTTTTAAATACAAAATAATTTTATTCGTGGTACTTGAGCTAAGGGGTTTAAGTAGTACAAATTTTGTAAACTGATCCAGTATCACCAAGACAAATGTATTTCCCGTTCGAGAGCGTGGATAAGGAACAATCAAATCTATATAAATTCGCTCCCACGGTCACCGTATTAGCACTTCTAGTCATTTTACAAATCGTACAATTCGTCACATAGGTGTAAATCTGTTTCCTTATTCCTGGCCAATAATATTTACGACGTATGCGCTCTAACGTCTTCGCTATGCCACCGTGTGCAGCTATAGGTACATCATGATTTTGCTTGATCAAATCCTCAGACATATTTCGGGGTATCCATATTTTCCACTCCGGAGTATCGGTCAATGCTGGAACAATGGGTAATTGGCTGGACTCGTCACGATTTTGTCGATACCTCTTCACTATACAGACGAGACAGAGTATCGGGGACTATATTTTGGGAACTGCGCTGGTGCTGAATCTGAAAGTCGTAGGCTTGTAGTTTCAAACTCCAGCGAGCCAGTCTTCCATTCAAATCTGTCTGTGACATCAACCACTTAAGACTAGAGTAGTCCGTAATGATAGTGAAGTTGTATCCTTCTATATAAGGGCGGAATTTTTTTACGTACAACACGGCTGCAAAACACTCTAGCTCGGTGGTTGAATAGTTGGACTGGGCTCGAGGCAATTTTTTAGACATAAACGCAATAGGTCGTTCATTATCTTCCTCGTCCATTTGATACATGTGCTGTAGTTAACAAATATTTCAACTTCTCGAGGGCCAGTTGCGCTTCTTGGGTCCAGGTGAACTTGAAATTCTTTTTCAGAAGGTTCGTAATAGGTGTGTGATTTCCGCATAATTCGGAATGAACCTTTGATATCATCCCGTCATTCCTAACAGGCGCCTAGTTTGTTTGAGGGAGGTCGGGGTGGGGAAACTAAGTATTGCCTCTACCTTCTAAAGATCAGTTTTCAACACACCGTTACCAACAATAAAGCCCAAATACTTTACTTATTTCATAAAAAAATTACTTTTAGACACGTTTATAGTCAAACCTGCTTGTTTTAGTCTCATTCCAACCAGTTTAAGTAAACTAAGATGCTCCGAAATAGAAGATGAAGCTACGAGCAGATCGTCCAAATAGACGAATATTTTAGAATGAAGATTGTATGGCACCACCTTATCCATTAATCGGCATAATGTTTGAGGTGAGTTGCACAACCCAAACGGCATGACACGAAAATGGAAAAGTGGTCGACCGGGAACCGTAAAAGAGGTTTTGTTTCTCGATTCTTTGGTCAAAGGTATTTGCCAAAAGGCGACCTTGAGGTCAATGCTGGAGATAACCGTAGTATCGTTTAATCGGCCGAGTATTCCATTAATTAATGGCAGTGGCTACGCGTCCTTTTTTGTTACCGCATTGACCTTCCTAGAGTTTAGGCATAACCGGACTTTATTAGGTTTTCAAACTAGGACGATCGGGGACGACCATGAACTAGTGTTTTCTTCGATGACGTTCATTTCCAGCATACAATCCAATTCTTTATAGATAAAGTCTCTGCTTAATTGGGCACAGTTCCTAACATCTATGTGATGAGTTATGAGTGAGGTGTGTCCTAATCCGTCTCGTTCAAATGACGGATATTCAGCTAAAATACCATCAAACTCCTGTTTTTGCTACAGAGAAAGCAAATGTTGTTCAGAATCAACACTACTACTAATGTTCATGGAATCAAGATGATGTGATGCGATGTGAAACGCGGCCCAAAAATCAATACCTAGATATACGCGACCTTGTAAAGTAGGGACTAGGTAAAACCGGATTGTGTGACACATTTCGTTGTATTTTACGGGTACTTCAATATAACCGATTATATCGTTCTTAGTTCCATCCGCGGTTTTTATTGTTGAGGTTAGTTTTTTATAAGAGATGCCTAAGGTTTTGAGAAAAGATATTGAATCTTTTCCAAGGATGCTGATTGACGCACCACTATCTAAGAGCCTACGAACGTCATACCCGGAAATATTTATGGTAAGATAGGGTTGTGCATCGTTTAGCAGGGAGATAGTGGTTTCTGAACAAGCTCGTTTGAAGTTTTTTACGAAATTTGAAATATTGATAGGATCGTTTATTTATAAGTCGCACTCATTTCTTTCATATATATGTTATCCGCTGAGCAGCTGCAGTTAAACTAATTTTTGTTTCAGAGCGTCAAAGAGGAATCAATGAAAACTCGGCGGCAAGCCCGCCCATATTTGTTCCTATAGTTTTAAGTACAGTTATGCCGTACAGCGTACATCGTTGAACCTACTGTACGTTTAGTTTGCTTCAATATTCTACCGGTAGTTTCGTAGTTTGACGTATAACCAGTTTGAGCCGGAATTTCGACAAAAAAAGTTGACAATTTTTTGCGAAAAACGTGATGGTGCCTTACCATTTTTGAAAGGATAAAATTTATTGCCACAGATTCCGAATGTTTCGTTCATTTTCGATTCTTAATGTAATTGTTAGTAGATTTACGTTTAGTTTGCTTCAATATGTCATCCCGAAATTTCCAGTAACTACGTTTTCCTTATGCATTCTATCGGTAGTTTCGGGCTCAACGTGTTATATGCAGTACCTATAATCATTTTGAGCCGGAATTTGGACAAAAAAAAACAGTTGTCAATTTTTTGCGAAAAAACATAATGGTTAGCCTTACTGTTTTTGGACGGGTAAAATTTGTAGTCACGGATTCGGAATGTTTCGTTTATTTTCGATTCTTTGAAATGTTTTTAAGCTTTTTGGACAGCATTGATGTAAATTGGACAGACATAATGATTGTCTGAGATCTAAATATTCCCGTAGATAAGACCTTGGATTTAGTTTCTAAGTATAAAAAAATATTGATGAGTTCCAGGATGTTACTTATTACTAATACATTTGCCACTAGATCAATCAGTCTGAATATTATTGATCATGCTGTATGTGTCTATAAAACTTTATTCTCTTAGTCTGAGGTGACGTGAAATCAAATCGTGTCAAAATAAATAATCTTAAACCTAGATTTTGTCCCCCTCTTGAGTTTAGATGATGATGGGTGCAAACCATCCTAATGGATCGAATAGTTTGGCTACTTCTGCCAATATGCTCCTTTTTGTTGGTTCTTTTATATCTTCGGACAATGATATTTTAAATCCAAAATTGTCGAAAACTGGGATCCGAGTTATTCCGAGCGTCTTAATTATTGCATCGATATGTTTATGGAGCATAGCCCATCTTCGCGAGCGTTTCGGTAGCTGTGTTGTTAATTCTTTTTTGTTATTTGCCCATTTTCTTAGATTAAAACCTCCAGCCTTTAGCAATTGTATGAGTTGTGATTGGACTTCTAATGCTTCCTCTAATGTATCAGCTCCTGAAAGCAGATCATCAACATAGAAATCTTTTAACGTTATTTTTGATGCGATTGGGTAGTTTTTTTATATCATCATGTGCTAATTGACGTAAGACTTTAGTGGCTAAATATGTTGCTGACGTGGTCCCATATGTTACTGTTTTAAGTTTAAACGTTTTGATTTCTTCTTTTGGTAATTCTCTCCACAGCAGCCATTGATAATTGATTTTCTTCATTGATTATGATCTGGCGGAACATCTTCTCTATGTCGGCTTTGATAACGAATTTATGTTTTCTCCATCGCATTAGAATTGATAGTAGATCCTGTTGTAACGTTGGACCGTTAAGCATTAAGTCATTCAATGATGCATCGGATGTTGTTTTTGCCGACCCATCGAACACGACTCTAAGTTTTGTAGTCGTGCTGTCTGATTTCATCACTGCGTGATGTGGAAGATAATATGCTACAGTTGAGTTTTTCTCATCTTTTAGCATCCCCATTTGACCAAGTTGTTCATATTCTCGCATAAAGACTGTATAACTTCTCATATTCTCGCATAAAGAGATTTGGTTCTCTTGACAACCTTCTTTCGACTTGAAGGAACCTTGCTATTGCCATGCGTTTGTGAGAATGCGTGGGGGATGCATTTCTTCTAACTCCCAACATTTTTTTAGTTGTTCATATATCTCAGTCGATGAGACGTGTGAGTTGTATTTTAGCTCTGTTGTCTTGTTGGGTGTAGATATTCTTCCTAAAATTACCCATTCGAATTCCGTGAGCTGTGCTGCTGGTTCGATTTTATTTCCTTTGATTCACTGTGGCTTCATGATCTGCGTGTAACAATCTGCACCCAGTAATATATCAAACATTCCCGATGTTGTAGTTCGAATCAGCCAATAGTAGCTCCTTCAAATGTTTCCATTTTGGTTAGTACTAGAGCTTCAATTTCTATTGAAAATGTTGACGGATATCTTGGTTGTAGGTTGATATTTACAATACTATTGACTCTGCCAACAACTTGTCCGCCTACACCATGGACCTTTGCACGGATTTTGCGACCTACTAGATTTAAACGTTGTTTGGCTTCTGTTGTTATGAATGATGTTTGTGAGCCTGTGTCGATCAGCAATCTTAAAAACTATTCCCTTCCACCAAACCTTGTGGTTTTGACAAGGGCGGTTGCTAAAAGTGTCGTCTCATGCGTTTTCATCGCACTGTTGGTTGAAATGCTTCTTGAAGTTGTAGTTGTAGACTGCTTTATATGAAGTAGACTGTGGTGCTTGCCATTGCATTCTTTACATCTTGATTGACTATAACATTGTTGAAAATTGTGTCCAGTGGCTAGGTACCTTCTGCATAAATCATGTAAGCTGACAAGCTATATTCGTTCTTTGTGGCTCATTTTGTTAAACTTGTGGCAGCATTCTAAATTATGATTGCCTGAACACAAGATACACCATTGATTTTTTACTATTGTTGCACTGAATGCTTGATGTTTATGGCGAAGGCTAACGTTTGCCGGCGTTAATTTTGGTAGTAGTAAGGTTTCTAGCAGTTGATATCGCTGTTCCAGAAACTTCAGAAGTCTGTTGGTGGATTGAAGCTCCTTAGGATTTTTTAATGACATCTCATATGATTTGAGAGTCTCGTTGTCAAGTTTTTCCGTTAGAAATGGAACTAGCCAAGCACCCCAGGTCACAATGTCGACTCCTAAATTCTTTACTGCATGTAGATTTTCCCTGACGGTGTCATGCAATATTCTAATTGCGGATGCTGCTTCTTGTTGAACGTAGCGCAAAAATAGCGTTAATATGGTTGTTTACTAGCAACCTTTTGTTCTGATATTTGTTGTCTAGTATTTCCAATGCGCTTTTATAATTGTCTCCTATTGGCTGCAAATGTTGAATAATTTTGCTCGCTGATCCCTCCAAATGTGTTTTGAGATATATGATTTTGTGCGTATCTGTTAGACTTTCGTTTTGATCTACCAATTTTGAGAACCGTTCATGGAATCCAACCCAATCTTGTTAATTCCCATTGAACTTTGGTATCTCAATTTCCTTTAACCTGTATTTTTTTGATTGCTGATTGTTGGTGTTTGCTTCATTTGTTTCAATCGTCTTATGTACCGCCTGTTGTAGCTTAGCAGTACATTCTTCTGCACGGCTGCTAATCTCGAAGTACATGTTGTTTTTAAAATATTCTTGATGTTCTAAGTCTCCTTTAGTTGTTTCAGGCAGAACTTCTTCGTGCAGCTCATCTATTTTTTCCATCGTCGTATTTAGTTGTTTACTTTTTTGTGACATGTATTCAGCTTATTTTCTTCCGTTTATGAGGTCGTATGCTTGCGTGATGATATTCTCCAAGTGATTTATTTTAATTAACTGCTTTCTGAGCAGCCTTTCCTTGGGATCATCGTTGTTAATTTGAATCGTCGGGATTATCAACTTGGATACTGCTTTTTGTTGCGCTGTAGTTGTGCTGGCTGTATGAGTTTTTTCGATATCCAAGTCATTCGGGTCTGCTAGCTTAGTTGTTGTTGCTATCGGCAGTTTTTCAATTGCGTTGTCATCTGCTGCTTTTGTAGTTGGCGTTGTTGCGGTAGTTTCCAGCTTATTGTTGATATCAGCTGTTATGCTATCACAAGCACGTTTTATGTGCTTACGTTCTTCTATATAAGGCAAGTTGTCTATGCCTTCGTAGCCAATTAATAGCTTGTCGTTTTCTTTATATCTTGTGTAGATATCCGCGACTTCTACTCTTCTTTTTTCCAGGTGGGCAATTGTTTTGCGGGCAGCTGGATCCGTGCGTGTGATTAAAGAAGTTGAAATACCTCGATCAAACAATTAGGACAATAAAAATCAAGTGCAACACTGAGGCAAAGCAACTAATATGTACAAGAGAAATTAATACTGATTTTGTGTTAGAGAATGATAAACCTCAGATCTGTATTGTTTCTCAGACAATGACAAGTCCAAGGAGAATAAAAGCTCGTTATGATGACTTTGCATTCTGGTAAGCGGGTTTGAAGATCCAAGATTAGTACGCGAATGTATTGGAAGAAATAATTGATGGTTTCTCGTCCTATAAGCAGGAACATACAAATTCAACGATGATAAGGCGGATGTTTCAATTTTAAAATTTATTATTTTGTACAAAAGTAACTCATCATGTGCACGTCTCCTATTTTCCACGCATAATTTTGCCTGAATGCGGGATAAATTTATATACCAAGAATCTTGTAAACTTCTTGTGAATCCGTTCTAATTGGTCAATAATTTATCATAAAATGGATTCCAAATTTGATTTGCATACTCGAGGACACTCCTAATTAGACAGTTAAAAAGTATTATGAACACCGCTGGGTCACGAAAATCCTTACCGATGCGAAATATATAGCCGAGAATTTTGTGAGCTTGAACAAATATACTCAATGTGTTTGTCAAATGATAATTTAGAGTCGAAAGTAACTCCTAAGCTAGTAATATGATTAGCTCTAGCCAATCTAATGTCTGAGATGTAATAGTCAAATAGGTTAGGGTTACTTCTTTTAGAATAGGTCATTACAACACATTTCTGAATGTTTAGATTTAGGTTATTAGTCACACACCATGAGCTCAATGTTTGCATGTCAGTCTATGTCAATCAATAGCAATCGTTAGAGTTCGTGATCCTTGAGTAGATTTTTAAGTCATCAGCATAGAATAGGTGGGGACATACAAGCGCACGAGATAATTAATCATTAATGAAAATTATGAAAAGTAAAGGTCCTAGAGTAGACCCCTGTGGAACACTAGAACTAGCAAAAATAGTTCTAGAAATACATCCGTTAAACTTCACATTTAGTACTCTATTTTTCAGATAGGATGCTTACCACTTATTAATGGGTGGAGAAATGCCAATTTTGAAACATTTGTCAATTAAGATTTCATGAGATACAGTATCAAATGCTTTTTGGAAATCTGTATAGATACAGTCCAATTGACAGCCTTTATCGACACTCTCAAAAGCATAACCAGAAAACTCAAGGAGGTTGCTCAAAACTGAACGTTTTTCGTAAAAACCATCCATGTTGTACTAAGTTTATGAAATTTCTAACTTCGTTAAATAATAATCCGTAGACTAACTTCTCAAAGATTTGGCTAAACGCGTTTAATAGAGGTATTGGTCTATAATTTTCTATGCAACTTTTATCACCTTTCTTAAATATTGGAACAAGAAACGCGGTTTTCCACCTAGTTGGAAATACAGCAGAGTTTAAAGATAGAAGACCTAAAACATCTTACGATGAAAAATACGTGATTCTAGTTAACGGAGTATCCGATCTGTGTACGTCAGTGGAACTGTCCGGCGAGGTAGGACTGGGTATAAAAATGGAATCAAGTACTCAGCAAAAAAATTGCAAATAATATTGCTATCATGGGATTCACTGGCTCCAAATTTCATGGTTCCAGGATAACATGATTTTAAAGACAGTGCTT
>OX371226.1:13497881-13651083 GCA_947310385.1 Nephrotoma appendiculata | reverse complement strand
ATTTACCTTTTTCGCTTTTACCGATAACAAATTTTTATACCTAGCTAATACACCTACTTTCATTGCTAACGTCTTTGTAACATAACTAGCATGTTCTTTAAAATTTAGCTTGTTATCCAGTATAATGCCTAAGTACTTAAAACTATCTACCCATCCGATTTCTGCATTATTTATAACAATATTTCCAGTTACTACATTATTCCCTATACATATATATATATATATATATATATATATATATATATATATATATATATATATATATATATATATATATATATATATATATATATATATATATATATATATATATATATATATATACATTTAACATTAACTTATTTATACGAAGCCATTTTGCCACTTCACCTAACTCTTCATTCATACTACTTATGATCTCGCCCACATCACTTCCCGACCAATACAGCAACGTATCATCATCAAACAAGTGGATTTTGCATCTATTTAGAATCCATGTGGCACTCCATACTTTACATCTACAGGATCAAAACATACATCGTTTATTTTTACATACTGCTTTCTATTACTTAAATAACTATCCAACCAACTTAACAATTCGCCCCTCACACCATATTTGTTTAATTTTCCTAGCAACCTTGCCCTATCTATTGTTTCATATGCCCTTTTAAAATCAAGGAAAACTGCTATCGTCGATTTTCCATCCTCCCTCTCTCTCTCTTCCAATCCTCCACCACCATCTGAACAGCTGTCTTTGTAGAGTGCTGCTCTCTAAAACCAAATTGATCTTTAGGTATTGACTCCAATACCTTGTCTAAGATTGGCAAAATATTTACAGCACGATAATCCGACAATTAGTCCTCCTGCACCATGCTCACAAACTCAATTACTCCTCCAGGATATGCTATATCCACATTGTCTTGCTCCTCCGGTATCTCCCTTATAATATCCTCTACACTATCTACAAAATACTTGTTTAATCTGTTCGCAATGTCCATCTTTCGTACACCATCACTCCATCAAAACTTTTCCTGATTGCCTTCGCACTGATCAATGTTTCTCTCATAGTACAATCTCCTCTCTTCCTTAACTGTCTTAGTTCCCAACTCTCCCTCTCTCTCCTTCATCACTCTAAATTTCTTGTACACGGAGAAAAAAAATCACCATTTTTTTCCTATTTATGTATGGGAGTCCGATTATAGTAAGCTGTACTATTTATTATTATATAATTCATTATGTATATAGGAAACATTCTATTTTGCATAGTAGACAGTGCTATATAGGAATCTCTTCTATAAATTACACCAATTACTATTTCACATAGTAGTATTTCCTATTAACTATAGAATTCTTATAGGAATGTTACCTATTTGTTATAGGAATTCAAGAAAATTAAGGTTTTAATAGTAAGCCCTGCTATATATTATATAACAGTTTCCTATTTACATGGTAACCGTAGTAAATTTTACTATCCGCTATAGTGAATGTTCCTATTCATTAAATAGTAATCTGTCCAATTATATTCCACCAGTGCACCGGCTCCTATATTAATTGAAATCTGTCCTATATATTTTTTTCCGTGTACGAATCATTTCTTGCCTTCCTAACCTCCTTCACTCTGTTGGTGAACCATGGACAACTTCTAACTATGTCCACTATCCTTAACTCGCCTGTTCCTCTTTACACTGCTTCTTTCACCCATAAATTTAATTTCCCACACTCCTCCTCAATGCCCCCAGTGATCTCGTACACCATCGTACCTTATAAGTTCCTCTTCTACAACATTTAGATCTATCTTTCCTTTGATCACCTTTTTCCCATTTACATCCTCCCCCTTGATCATTATAAGCGCATACATTGTATGTATACATTGATATTTTACTCACCTGCTTTTCCATTTCGTCTTTCGTAAGTAGTATATGGCAGTTGGCCGACAAAATTAGAGGCAAGATTCACGACCTTTGTGTCTTTCCATGATACCAGAACAATTTTATTCTCGCCGTCTTCAGCAACTAATTGTTGTGAATGGCCTCTTTCTTTTTTCTTCCACAATTTATCATCTGGTAGTGTAACATTTCGAATTCTGTTCTTCTAACAGTCCCAAAACTAAAAATGCCTTTCTTCTATAGTTCCATTATGAGTGGAATGGAAGTGTAATAGTTATCGAAATCTGAGAACAACATTACTGCTTGCCCCCAAATCAATTTAATCGGAACGTAAACTATTGTTCTCCTGCTCAGTATAAATTTCGAAATCTGAATCAAAGCCAGTAGTAGGTTAGGTTAGATTGGCTGCTATCGCAAACACTAGGGCCAATAATGGCCCATTGTGATACAATCTCCCCTTACTCCCGCTGAAACCAACCAGAGCTACTGATGTAACGTAAAATATATCGCAACCCACAGTCCGCGAGTTCAGAAAGGCTGTCCATGTCGTACACACCCGTGTACGTCTTTTATAGATAGTGCCGGACACGAGCATAGGAAGTGATCTAACGTCTCTTCCTCCTCTTCGTCCATATAACTTCTACAAAAGTCATTCGTCTCTAGACCCAGCCTTCTCGCATGTTCCCCAAAAAGGCAGTGTCCTGTCAGTATCCCTACGACCAATCCTAAATCTTGTTTTCCCAGGGATACTAGTGCCTTGGAGCGCCGCAGGTCCAGTTTTGGCCAAACCTGTTTTGCTACCCTGCACGTGAGAGTGTTGGTCCACCTCTCATCTGTCAAGGCGATTGCCTTTTTACTGAGCGCCGATTTGAGCGCTGCTGTAGGCCTCCCCAGACCTCCTCTTTCCGGTTGCATCTAGGGAGTCGTACCGTACCTCTAGCTAGTTCGTCTGCCCTGCAGTTTCCCGTGACGTCCGAGTGCCCAGGGACCCAGATTATCTGGATACTGAAATACTCGCTCATCTCATTAAGAGATGAATGGCAATCCAGCGCCACTCGTGACTCCAGAGAAACCACCTCTATAGTGACCTGAGTGCCGCTTGACTATGCACATAAATCGCGATATCCTTAACAGATACTACGTTATGCTTCAACCATGTCACGACTTCACCTATCGCCACCACTTCAGCCTGCGGTACACGCTGCAGTAGTAAGGAAGACGAACAGAAATATTAACATTGAGCTTCTCACAGAAGACTCCGGCTCCTACTTTGCCGTCTAGCTTAGAGCCGTCCGTGAAAAATGTCACTGCCTCGTTTTCCAGTATTGATCCATTCCTCCAGGATTCCCTCGAAGGACAGATGATCCGGAAACCTTTATCGAAGGACAACGTTAGTTTAATATACTCTAGATTCACCAGTTCTTCCCTTAGTGATCTAACTATCGTCGAGTGTCCCGCCTGAAGACTGAGGGACTGAGAGACAGCCGAGAGCCTTGTAGTCACATTGGCTGCCATCTGCTTACCAAAAAATTCGATTGGAATAAGGTGGAGCATAAGCTCTAAAGCGCGTACATCAGCACAGGCCTTACCACTGCGGTATAGAGCCAGTGTACTAGCTCTGGTTTCAAACCCCATATCTTGGCGTTCCTACACGAGTAAATAGCTACATTAGCCTTATTCACCCTTTATACAATGTTAGGCTTCCAGCTGAGCTTACTGTCCAAGATTATGCCCAAAAATCTCGCTCTGTCAGCAAAAGCTAGTCTAATGCCGTTCACGGTAGGAGGGCTATCTACCGGAATTTTATATGTCTTAGTAAATAGTACCAGCTCTGTCTTGGACGGGTCGATCCCTAATTCGCATTTGCCGGCCCATTTCGTAACGATCTGGAGTGCATTCTGCATAACACCCCTAATCGTATCCAGATATTTGCCTGAGACAGGTATTTGCCTGATTCCGAAGTAATATTCCTGCTTACCAGCATCTGATTTATCAACCTACTTATAGGATAATCCACCTTCAAAAAGGACAATCCTTCCATGATCGCCTCCGTTTTTACATTATTAAAGGCACCGTCAATGTCGAGAAATGCTACCATACAAAACTCTTGCGAGTAAATTGACTTCTCAATCATGCGTACAAAATCGTGCAGAGCTGTGTTCACCGACTTTCCCTTACGCATGTTATGACATTGCCCAATTCCTTGGCTCAACTTTTGTCCGAATAAGTATATCTATCAACCTTTCCAATGTTTTCAGCAGAAAGGATGATAGAGTTATAGGCCTCAGGTCCTTTGGATACGCCTGTGAGCTCTTTCCCGATTTCGGGATAAAGACCACTCTGACCTCCGTCCATTTTCTAGGGATATAGACCAGTTTCAGACATCCCCTGAAGATACCTTCCAGCCAGGGGAGGATGACTGCTGAGTTCCTCTGGATCTCTGCTGGTATAATCCGATCCGGGCCCGCCGATTTATAATGCTTAAACCCGTTCAGCGCCCACCGGATTCGCTCCCTATCCACGATGCCCTCCATCTCTATTGAAGGTGTTCCTCGATGAGCTCCAGGCTCCATCAATGCTTCTCAGAAAATGGGTCTCAATGAGAATCTCCAATGATTCCGCACTTGACGCAGTCCATAACCCGTCCGGCCTAATTAAGTAACTAGGACTGGTTGAGTTAGTAGATAAAATTTTCCTAAGGCGAGAAGTCTCAGAGACCTCCTCCATTCTACAACAGAAGAGTCTCCAAAACCCCCTTTATGCCCTCCTCAACTCTTTTTTTTTTGTATTTTCTCAGGTCTTCCTTATCGGAATCCCAATCCCGATTAACCCCAATCCTTTCCACCATGTCGGTTTCTGCCTGCCCCTAGGTTTTATCAGAGAACACGCAGCATTAAATGAAAGATTGCATGCCTTTGTGACAATATCAACCATGCCATCTAATTCCTCTACTGTCGCCGGAAGTCCAGGAACCTCCAGCGGCAATAGTTCCTTCAACATATCCCCATATTTGTTCCAGTTTATCCTTCTGGGATTCCTGAAGGCTTTCCGGGCAACACGTTTGATGTTGAGGTTATATGTAATATATCGGTGATCAGAGAATGACTGCTCCTTTGCCACTCTCCACCCATAGATCATATCAAAAATTGCTCCTGACGCAAAGGTCACATCTAGAATCTCCTGTCGATTTTTAACAATGCATGTTTGTTCACACCCAATATTGCAAACTACAAGGTTAGTATTTAATAAGTAATCAAACAATAACTTACCTCTCTCGTTAATGTCTGTGCTTCCCCAGATTGTGTGATGCGCGTTTACATCACATCCAAGTATCATACTTACCTTTGTCTGGCCTGCTTCCCGGATCAGTTCCCCCAGGTTATCCGGTGGAACCTCCTCGCGATCCGTATAGGCTGAGGCTAGCCATAGTTTTTCACAGCCTACCTCAGCGCTCACCGCTGTAACGTCCCCGCTACTAAATTGTGGAAAAAGAAAAATATTCAAATTACAGTCTTACCTCCCAAAAGTGACCCCTCTACATTGTGACCACCTCTATACATTGACCACTTTTTAATAGTACAGAGTTGTTTGTGTATCAAACGTACGTAAAAATTATTCTCTATATTGACCACCTCTCTATTCTGTTTTGTGACCAACATTTACAGAACAAAATGATCTGAATAGAGTAATTTTTACTCTGTAATGTGACCAAAATTTTTCACGAGGTTTTATTGCTCAAGATGTTTTAATGCGGATGTGTCCGGTTTTTTTTAAAGCTATGTCAAATAAAAGGTACGTTTTTAAAACGGAATCGTGTAAAGCTGGTAAAATGGTAGAGGATAGTTTAACCATACTTTTATGCATAAGTGCGACGGGAGAAAAACTTAAGCCGGTTGTTATAGGTAGAGTCAAACGACCTCATCATTAAGAAAATTGAAAAATTTACCGGTAATATGGAGCATGGCGGTATGTTCACCACAAATTTATTTTGTGAATTTTTAATTTTCATTGACCCTTTTTAATCGGCATTTACAATACTAAGGCATGAATGCCAGGAGCTATTTTTGAAGAATGGTTGAACATAATCAAAATAAAAATGAAGCTCCTCGAGTGGATAATATGCAAATGTAACTTTAAAGTTTCTGCCTCCTAATACAACCTCTATTATTCAGTTTTAGATCAGGGAATCTTCAACAGTTTCGAACATTACTATATAGATCTTACTTGTTCAAATCAATTGTGGCCGAATCGATTATCGCAGTTGTCTCAGAATTCACAAAAAAACGTGCTAGATGCAATTCAGAAAATAGGTTTAGCTTGGGATCGAATTAAAGTCAAACGGTTGTCAATTGTTTTAAGAAGGCCGGGTTTGAGTTTAATTTAGACAGACATAATGATTCCAATCAGTCAGATCTCGAAATAATAATACAGGACGAACCATCTACTTTACAACCTGTCAATGCCTGAACAATGAAGCCTATTTGTCGATTGACGATAATTTATGCGTGTACGAGGATTCACAACAGAACACAATTTTCCAGTCGGTCTTAGATGAATTAAACATCTCGACTCAAATAAAGCTGATTGGCTGCTCGTCTGAGAGCGATGAAGATGATTTACTTTGTTTGGATCCGTGTCGAATGCCTGAACAATTTCTTAACACTTTTTAGCTACGAAGCCAAAAATTTAAATGACATCTCATAATTGTTGTTATGTACAACATCTTGTGTATTTTTATTATACATCTTGTGTGTATTTTCTGTGATTCCAGAAATTAATTTTGATTTAGTTACCATTTCCGTATAGAACATGAACGTACTCGTAGCTGGTGCATATGTATTTAGAAAAATTAACATAAATTGAGTAATATTTACATATACATATATTATGTTCATGTGTAATTTTATTCCTGTTAAAAAAAATTTTTTTTTGTCCCTTGAGTGGTCACTTTAGGGAGGTTAGACTGTATTTTTCGCTAAGATACACGATCTGATCTTTTCAGAGTTGCTTGAGAGCTGCCGAGGCAGCCTTCGTGTGATGTAGGTTTATTTGTACAATGCCAACCATTGTAATCTACCTTACTCACCACTTCATGCACTCCCTGCATCAGGATAGTGTCATCTAGCTCGTTGGTTTGGTCGCCAACCCCCTCTTGTCGTGTGTTCGACGGGTTACCCATCGGACTCCAGAGAGAGGATGCTACCTCCCATCACCAACTTCTCTTCGTTCGAAATATCGGAACGGCTACCCTGGTCGTCCTCGGCCCGCTTGACCGTCTCCTGCTAGGTCCGTTCGCCGTCGTCCACAGGCTGGTCTTCCGCGCCCTTATCGACCTCGTCTTTCTCATAAGAGTGATCGACCCGAAACCGAAGTTGATCACTCCCTTAGATCTAGCAAGTGAAGCCAAACATTCCCTATTGATCAGCATGATTG
This sequence comes from Nephrotoma appendiculata, assembly GCA_947310385.1. Taxonomy (NCBI): domain Eukaryota; kingdom Metazoa; phylum Arthropoda; class Insecta; order Diptera; family Tipulidae; genus Nephrotoma; species Nephrotoma appendiculata. The sequence continues at coordinate 13,643,785 of OX371226.1, read as the reverse complement.
CCAACCTAAAGCCTCCTTTAGCCTCCTCCTGCTTCACAATCATCCATCCTTCCGTTGGAAGATCGGGATTACTGGCCTGCATAATCTCAATGATCTCTTCTGGCTTATCCGGCTCGGTTGGTAACCAGACGCGTGCCCTCGGCCTGTTCGGGATTTCCCCTCTGCTGACTGCTTCAAGCCTCGCTCCCGGCCACACCTCGCCTATCTCGGCCACTGCCTTTTTATAGAGATCGACCGATCTCTGGTCCGAGCACGCAGTTAGCTTAACGCGCCCTTGGTGCCATCCCGCATTTCTGCAGGACGGGGCGGATCTCGGATTTTCTCTCAGGATCCTCAAGAATATGGAGTTTAGTGCATTATACACTACCCTCCACTTCTTCGACGTGATGCTCCCATTTTCCTGACCTTTGTCAATTACGGCTAGCACCAGCACGTGTTCCTTCAGGATTTCAGTGAATAATTTCAGTTTCTGCTCCTTAGGAGCACCCGACGTCATGTCTGCTTGCACTTTGGCCCGCTTACTGCTGCCTGCTTCAAAACCATCCTGGGACCTCTGTCTTTTAAACACAAGGACCCTCTCCGAGCTATCGCAGCCGACAGTTTTCTTAGCCCATGCTACAAATTCCTTCTGCGCAACTGTAAGCTGCCCCTCAGGGATCGCATTCAGTTTCACCAGAATTCTAAACGCCGACCGTCTCTCTGTACCGTCGCTTTGCTGGGGGGATCTCTCTCAATCCCCCGCTCTTCTGTTTGGCGGTTCCGCTTCCTCCTGGCTTCGATGCCATGGTGTTGCTTACCCCTGCCTCAGGTGACGGAGCCCCACCTTTCTGGTTAGAGCTACTTCTTTCTATAGTACTTTCCGGTTTTTGGTGGGTACCGGTCCCCTTGTTTTTATTTTTTTTTTCAAATCTTATTTATTCCCACGAGTATCGGAGAAATACGGTCCACCTGCGCAGAGATATCCGTATACGCAGGTAAGGCTAAATAAAACTGGAGGTCGCCAGGTATCCAGAGGGCTCCGTTCACGACTGGGCTTTGTTAAATGGGCCCCCAGTATGTTAAATGGGCCCCCAATACATTTCGAAGCTTTAATATTAATTTCATATGCGGAGAGACGTTTAAATACTGACTCGAGATGTTCACTGTGTTCCATCTTGGACCGGCTTGCAACGATGATATCGTCGAGGAGTAGACGAAGTCCAGCCCTTTTAACACTGCGTTAATCGCTGGAATGCGGAGGGCTGAGTTACGTCGGCCGTATGGCATTCGGGTAAACTGAAAAAGCCCAAAAGGAGTAGTAATCGCTGTTTTATGTATATCCTCGAGAGCCATGGGAATTTGATGATATGCCCTAACCAAATCTATTTTCGAGAAAATAGTGGCGATGGCGAGTTTCAACGAGAAACTGTATGTGAGGGATAGGATATCTATCTGGGACAGTGACAGTGTTTATAATTGTATATAGTCTCCACAAAGGCGCCAGTCCTTGTCTTTTTTTGCACGATATATAATGGTGAGGAGGCTGGTGATGATGAGGGGCGGCAGATTCCGATGTCTGTCATAAACTGAAATTCAGTTTTTGCAGCTTTTAATTTCGTTGCGTTAAGTTGTCGCGGTTTAGCACAAGGTAACCTACCTTGCGTGACCACGCAGTGGACTACGTTATGCTTCACTGGGAGGTTGTAATTCGGAGCCTCATTGAGCGAGGGGTGTTTCTTTAAAAGAGCGCCGTAATCGTTGTTGACGCTGAAATGTTTTGGAGATGACGTATCAACTTGGGCGACGATTGCGTTCACAGTGAGGGTAGTATATGAATCAGAGAGTCTTCTATTCTTTAAATCGACCACGAGACCATATTTGGACAGAAAGTCAGCACCTATAATAGGCTTGTCTACTGCCGCTTTGATGAACGGATGTGTGAACGAACGCCTGAGACCGAGATTAACCTTCAAAAGTTTTGTGCCGTAAGTCGATATTGGGGATCTGTTTGCTGCGGTAAGAATGCAAACGGTGTCTTTAACCTGTCGGGGAAACTTGTTTACGGGTATCACAGATACTTTAGCCCCCGAATCGATCAGAAATTGCAAGTTATTTTCGTGATCTTGGATGAAAAGACGGCGAGACGAACCAATCCCACTGTTTGCCGTAGAGACAGCAGGATTTAGTGGTTTTCCGAAGACTTGAATTGTTTGGAAGTAGCTTCTCCATGAGCTACCGGTCGGAAACTGTACGGCTTATTACGGTGGAAGTAACAGAGTCCGGATCGAGATGACGATCTCAACCTTGACCTGTGTCGGTAATTGAAATTCCGTCTATTGCTTGACGATCTTCCACGTGAACCAATGTTCATATTGGCCAGTGTTCGCTGTAGATCAGCCAATTGTCGTTGCGTCTTGTCCCGTTGTTTTTCCATTGATGCAAGGGCTGATTCACCGTCAGCAGTTGCTTTGATTGTGGATGGCTGGTTGACAGCAGCAATTAGTTTGGGTACTCTGGATTGAGCGTAAATCTAGATATTGTCGGCGACCGGTAGGATTTCCTCGATGTCATTTTTAATATCCCGTGCCATTATCGCTCGTAAATCGTCTGACAAATGTTTTAGCCAGAGATTTTTGAGTAAATCGTTGTTTACTAATTTAGAATCACCTGCTTTTTGTTCAAGCAGGCGATAAAAGTGGGACGGTTTAAGGTCTCCCATTTGTTGGAAACCGGAGAGCAACTCGTCAAGTCGTTGGCTCCTCGCTAATAGTGTAGCGGTTGGTCAACGCGGATTTTAGTCGCTTGTATTTTGTGCGTGGCTGCGGGTTTCTAAAAATGTCCGTTATGAACTGTACCGTCTCTTGTGGTATTGCGCTGAGAGTATACGCGAATTGTTCATCGTCGTCTACAATGCGGTGGATGCCGAACGGGTGGTCGACGAGGATGAACCAAGCTGCCGGTTGCTCGATCCAGAATTGGGGGTATCTTTGGTGGCATCTTGTATAACTTGGTTGTCCGTTGGTGTGCCAGCATTGTTGTCTGGCTGGATTTATCAGTTTTTTGTTGGAATTATAAGATTCCGACTAAAAAAGCGTATAGTGCACAATGATTCACAATCCATTGTGCTACGTATGTCCGTAGTTGGTTTGGCTGAAGTATTGCCCGGGTAGCTTAGGTTTCGGGTGGAATTATGAGGTTCTGGCTGAAAAGTCGTATAATGCACAATTACAATCCAATGTGCTTCTTGTGCCATAGTTGATTTGGCTGCGGCTGGTTTTATTATGTTTCGGCTAGATTTATAAGGTTCCGGCTGAAAAATTATATAGAGCACAATGATGGCAATGCATCGTGTTACTTATGCCATAGATGGTTTGAGCGGGTGACGTGGTTCTGGCTGGCTTTATCAGGTTCTGGCTGGAATTATAAGTTTCCGGTTTCCAAAAAACAATACACAATAATGCTACATTCGTTGGTTTGGCTGAAGCATGGTCCGGGCGGCTTTATTAGGTTTCGGCTGGAATTATGAGGTTCCGATTGAAAAGTCGCATAATGCACAGTCAGTTGTGCTTCTTGTATCATAATTAGTTTGGCTGTAAAGAGTATGATTCTGGCTGGAATTATAAGGTTCCGACCGAAAAACTATATAGTGCACAATGATGCATCGTGCTACTTATGCCATAGTTGGTTTGACTGGCTGGCTCTATCATGTTTCGGTTGGAATTATAAGGTTCCTGCTGAAAAACAATGCACAATAATGCACAATACATTGTGCTACTTATGTCATGGTTTGGCTGAAGCATAGCCCGGGTAGCTTTATTAGGTTTCGGCTGGAATTATGAGGTTCCGGCTGAAAAGTCACATAATGCACAATGGTACTCAATCCATTGTGCTTCTTGACGACATCGAGAATTTGATCTAACAAGAAATTTTCCTTCAATTTAGGCCTCTCTGATAGTGGTTTCTCTGTGGCTTAAATATAAAGAAAAATTTGTAACTATTTTCGTTTCATATCCTTTCATCTTACATAGTTTTCTTTAATAAGCATTTGTAGATGCATTAAGAAAACATAATTTTGTTTGTTTTTTTTTTTTTAATTTCAGGTCAGTGGTCTCCAAATTTTTTAATGAAAAATTGAATACGATCAAGTATCCAAGGGGGGCTCTGTCAAAATCAATTGTAAGCGTAGCGGCATTAGTTTACGTCGGTAAACTGTTATATCCCCATTTATCGTATAAATTCACAAATAAACAAAATAATGCTAATGCAGCCAAAGATTTACTATTACATAGTTTACAAAATGGAGAGACGACACCGAGCGAAGATGACAATAAAATTAAGCAAATTTTAAAGACGAGTCTGGAAAAAATACCCGGATTAAATGTTGAATTTTTGTATCAGCTTAAGTTCCTTATCAACATAATGATACCAAAATTTGTATCGTTCGAAGTTGGCCTCCTTTTAATTCATACGCTGTGTCTTATATCTCGAACATTTTTAAGCATATATGTGGCCACATTAGAGGGTGCTATAGTCCGGTTCATTGTACAAAAAAAATTTCGTGAATTTGCGTTCATCCTAATAAAATGGTTTGGAATCGCTATACCGGCAACATTTGTCAACTCGATGATACGTTATTTAGAGAACACTTTGGCATTAGCTTTTCGGTAAGTACAAAAATTTTGAGCATTACAAATTTTTAATATTTTATTGCCCCTATACCACATTAATATGTGTTATCAGTCAAGTGGGACTGTGTTGTGTAAGATAAAAATTTACGACATTTAAATGTTGCTAGCAATACGTTCAAGCTCATTGATAGCCCCTAATCAAATAACTATAAAAATGTCAACTGAATTAAAGTTTTATTCAAATTCGATCGGCTTGAAAAATTCGGTCATAGTAACAAAGTCATACACTGTGGTTCAAAAGTATCGAAATCGTTTTAAAATTAAAGTTTTGCATCTATAGAGAAAACTGATTTTTGTTTCAGTTGTTGCTTTTGTTGATTTTGGTGGATCCTGATATATATCACCATAATCTCTTTCGTTAAAAATACCGAATACGAATGCAATCGTAAATTGGGTTTCCATTTGTCGTAATTTGGTTTATATTTAGTCCGAGTTTCCATAGGTTAGGTTAGGTTAGATTTCAGTGGTTGCTATCGTATACTTAGGCCAATTATGGCCCATTGTGATACCACAGGATCTGACATCATTAAACTCCCTTTAAACCCATTTAGTGCTATTAATATAGCGTAAAAGATCTCGCACATTACAGCTTTCGAGACCAGAGAGGCTGTCCATAGTATATTTGCCCAAGTGATCATGTCTACTTAAATCACGCTTCCCTAGTGTGATTAAGATCTTGGAGCGCTTCAAGTTCAGCTTGTACATATTCTCCTAATGGTTCCAGTTGAATAGTCGTACTGTACCTTGCTAATTCATCTGTCCTGTAATTTCATCTCATTAAGAGATGTGTGACAATCCAACGCCACCCTTGATGCCTGGGAAACTGAATCTAGTGAAAGAATGGGTGCCCGACTGTCCACATAAAATATTACATTATGCTTTAACCAGTTCATGACCTCTTCAATCGCTATAACTTCAGCCTGGTACACGCTGCAGGTAGACCAAAACATAAACTTACATTTAGTTCCCCACAGAATAAACCAGCTCCCACGCTGTCATCGAGCTTGCCAAGAAATCCATCTGTTAAAACGCTTGCCAAAGCACATCAGGGGTGTTATATAGTCCAAATTCAATAGGTCATTCCTCACAGAATTGACTATAGTTGAGTGCCCTTTAAAGCAGGCAAGCTCACCCCGAAGTCGTTGATAGCCGGGCGTCCGTATTGACCGCTATTTGCTTACTGCTAATATCCAACGGGATAATATAAAGGACCTCTAATGAACAAACAGGCTGGCCTCTGCACATTCGCCATCTTGTTCCTGTATGATAATTTCTCCAGAGCTGGCCACCATACAGCAGTACGGGCCTTACAACTGCCGTGTGACGTTTTCGGGTTTCCCTCAGCTTTTTTAGTGGGCAAGCTTAGGAGGCAGGAGGGGGAGTTCTGGAACTCTAGATGGAATGATGCCCTCCAGTACCTCTCTATATACACGCCATACTGTCCAGGGATTTCTGAACACTTAGTGAGTTGTAATTTTGAGACTAAACTTAAATTTTAAGTAACGATGTTCAGAGAAGGACTGGTCCTTCGCCATCCCCCATTCCCTGATCATAGATGAAATAAAATCAGATACCAGAGATCCAGAACCTCCTGTCTATTACTAATAATAAAGGTGGGTTCCTGACCTATATAGCTAATTGGATATATTGCGCCAGTATATCTGGCGGCACTACATTTAGTGTGATTAATGACGGTACCCTTCGTCTCACCTCCGCAGTCCCTAAACTTAAGGAGGTTGACATCTCGACCCTCAAGAGTCTGATGTGTCCTCCTTTTCTCTGCCAAGGACTAGTTGGTCCCTAAGTTCGCCTATTAGTCCCTCACTTGGGTTTGTCACTAGCTTTGATGTTTCCTCTGGAGTGTTTCCTCTACCATCCCTTGCGCTTCCCCTAACAGGCTGGATCTCTTCCTCCCCCTTCTCGGGCTGCGCGGTGCTTTATTTACACCGACCTCGTGCTTCCTGAAAACCTTGACAGTGACAGTCGAAGCCGATTAAATATAATCTGAGTGGGTAGACAAGAAATTGAAACCAGTTCAAACTCAGATTCCAATATGAGAAGCTCGCAATTATGGTGAGATGACTGTTGTGATTCAATCCGCAGCTAATAAATTAAAAAAGCGTTCATCCCTTGAAGCGTTCACTAGATTATTGTATCATGCAATCGACTTAAGTTGGCGTATGGTAAACATACCAAAATCTTAAACAAATAAACCTGAAGGTTCCGGCGAAACTAAAACTCCCCTACTGTTATCCGAAACAAGTTCTAAAAATTTAACGCTGGTAAAACCAAATGCAAGTAGTGGACTGGACCAACAATAACGCTGGAACCAACGTTTACAAGGGTAATTCAGATACTGCAGTTCAAAAAACTAGCAAATTTAATCTGGATCGTTGATTCATGATTCCGCCAAATAACCCAAGGGTTTCATTCTCAAATGAAAGCCTGACGTTTGCTCAAAAATTCCTTCTCGTGAAAATAGTAGATCTCGGGCGCGATACTTGGACCAAGAAATTTTCAAATAACTATCGCAAATCCTCAAGTTAGATTTAACATACATAATTCCTTGTTCGTCTTATAATGCAAAAGTTTAGATGCTACTCCGGGGGTTCCAAACTAATCTAAACGATTCTGTTGGCAAATTTTCTAAGTGGCGTAATTTGAATTATGATGGATCCAAAACAAAGGGTAGCAATAGTATTAGTGATTTTATCTTTCGGTTCGAAACAATGGCCTTGCGGAATGGTTACGATTCCGAGACATTAGACCGCCACATCTTCGATTATGTATCGGGGCTTAGCCGACACCTTTTTGTGGAATTATATCCGAAACTACCCTAATTCTCGGTGGCCTCAAATTAGACAGGCGATGTTGTCATGGTTTTCGAACCCAGAAGAAGAAAATGAGACTCGGTGATTCGCGATACGAACATTTGTGGTCTCAATCCGGTTTCGAGCCTAGATTAAATTATCGACCTAATTTCAGATTCTACGTTAATGAATTACAAATATACCCAAAATCAAAATGAGATGGCCGTAAGTCCCCAAGTTCCACAAAGATCCGAGATAATATGCTGGAAGTGTAAAGACTTGGGCATTACTACCAAGACTGCCCACGCGATTTACTACACGTATTTTGTTTTGGGTGCGGGCATCCTAATGTAAAAAATATGACTGCTTAAACTGCCAGAAAGTCAACCTTTCCAAAAACGGAATGAGGAACTTCTCCAGAACTGGGAGGGAAAGTTCAACTCCAACCAGAAATAAGGTTAAATTATCCTGAACAAATATATTTCAGCATTGATGTTGAACGAGGTCTAAGGTGTACTACACTTCATCAACATATGGTCTTCCCCGGTAGTACTCGTCCGCAAACCAAACGGCAAATTTCGATTATGCTTGGACTCGTGGAAAATGAATAGCGTGATTGTAAAAGACTCGTATCCGCTTCCTATTATCGCTGGTAATCTGGCCCGGCTTAAAAACACTAAATATATTAATAGTCTAGATTTGAAGGATGCGTTTTGGTAGGTGCCGTTAGAATATTCGTTGAGACAGAAAACTGCGTGCACATTGCCTGGACGGCCACTTTACGAGTTTAGAATGATGCCGGAACTGCACTACCAGGTATTGATCTACCTAGACGATCTTTAACTAACACCTTGATCTACTCTAGAAACTGTTGCTGGTCACCTCAATAAAGCCGGATTAACTATTAATGTCGAGAAGAGTTATTTCTGTATGAAGGAGATATTTGGGCCTTACAGTTGATGAAAATAGTCTCCGAACCGACCCGGTCAAAGTTAAAGCGATAGAACATTATCCTGAACGAAAAACCCGGTATAAAGTACCAGGTAATCGGTAGGGCCATAAAATCACCACAAGTTTATAACCCTCTTAGTTTTTGTCAGAGAAGCCAGGGATTCCTTGTTGATCACCATAAAATGATTGGTCTGAAACTGTCCTTAAGTTCTCCCTGCTATACAATCTTCCAATACCCTGTCGGAAGGTCCAGATTACAAACCTCTATAATCCTCAGTTATTCGTCTCGTTTACAAAGTCACTGTGAAAGCCCCTTTTGTACCTGTCTTACGTGATTCTTGGCTCGTTTTCTCTTGGCATCCAAACCTCCATGCTCCTCGCTAGACTTCCGTTTTTGTTAGACCCAAGATCCTCTTTTTGTGCTTTGTTCATATCAGCAATGCAATTTTTCGCCCACTTAACAGACCCTGCCACTGTCTCCATCAGCATTTGAGAAGTGCTGGTCACTTTAATCTTGGACGGAACTCAGGCATTTCTTAGCAGATTATGTCGGATGGAAATGGGACTGGGATGGAACTCGATCAATTCTTAACCGATTATGATAGGATTGGGTATGCTGGATGGAAATCTTAAATTGTTTTGGGAAAAAATTCTGGAATATGGCCACCTGGGACGGGACTCGATCAATTTTTAACCGATTATGCTGAAATTGAATATGGTGGATGAAAATAGGCTTCTTCAATAACTTTTGGAAGAGGTTGTGGAATATGGCCTCTTGGGATGGAACTCAGTAATAAGCAGGCATCTTTCTTGAAGCAAGCGGCTCCTGATGTTAACATGCTTATGATCAAGCTGGATGCCTTAATATCTATCACCAGTACGTGATCCACTCATATAATTAGTGGGTTGCGCAGCAGGCCAACTACCTACTGTCACAAAACCTCGTGTTATGAATCCTACACAAAGGGCTCGGATAAATTTATAGTATTCTTATCAACAACGACCTCGAAAACTGTTCACGGGAACATGGAATATGATGTCTTGAGATTTCCAGAATCTTTTGAACCAAGTGGAAATTTATACTCTTGAGGTACTTGCAATACAAGAGCTTAAATGGTCTAGGAGTAAATTCCATAAAACAACCAATAAATTACACACAGCAATAATCGGAAAAGAGGAAAATTATGATTCGTCATTTCCATTAAACAAATCCAATTCCATCGTAATCGGTTTAAAACTGCCTGGCCATATTCCAGAATTTCTTCCAAAAATCATTTAAGAATCCCCGAATCCATCCATCATAATCGATAACCGAAAAATGGAAAATAAAAATTGTCCGTTAAACCGAGGGTCCGTTAAATCGAGCGTCCATTAAATCGCGCGCCCGTTAAACCGGGGTCTGTTTAATCGATGGTTTACTGTATATCGCTAAAAACAATTTCAAATTTTTCCATCGCCTAGTTGATCATCGGCACGGTTCGCATAATACCTTGATCCGACCAATCCGCCACCATTTAGCGTGACCCGCCGTCTCACCCCTAGGTTACTCATTAAATTCCATTAAATATTTTCTCGTTTTAAAAATTTAAAATTACTAATCGCATAAAATTACTAACCGTACAATTTTAACCGTATGTCTGTTGCAATTGGAACAGAACTTAAGAATAATATTTTTTATTATTACAGAACTCGACTGGTGGAGTATTCATATTCGCTTTACTTCAAAAATCAAACGTATTACCGCGTATCAAACTTAGATAGTCGCATTGAGAATGCTGAACACCGGTAATTACTTATATATATTTTTTTTATTTTTCGCTAAAGACTTATATAAAAACGTAATTTTTTCACGGTACCCACATATTTAGCCTAACAGATGACATATCAGTATTTTCGACGACATTAGCACATTTGTACAGTCACATAACGAAGCCATGTTTCGATTTAATGCTAATCGGTTTGGCTATGGCGCGCTCATCACAAAAAATGAAAGCGAATATATTTTTTGGACCATCATTGGCCTTCATTGTAATCGTAACAACGGGCTATATATTACGAATCGTTTCGCCTAAATTTGGTCAGCTGGTGTCGGAGGAAGCAAATCGGTATGGCTACTTACGGCACATACATTCACGCATTATAACGAATGCTGAGGAAATTGCATTTTATGGTGGGCACAAGGTTGAATATATGCAATTACGGCAATCGTACGAACGATTTGTCCACCAAATGAAAATTATTTTTAAGCAAAAATTGTGGTTCATCATGCTGGAACAATTTTTTATGAAATATGTATGGTCTGGTATGGGTATGATAATGATCTCGTTGCCCATTTTGACAACAAATAATGAGGTGGCAACATTATCGAGTAATGATCGGGTAAGTAATCGGACTGAATATTTGACAACGGCACGAAATTTATTAATTTCGGGGGCGGACGCCGTCGAACGTTTAATGTCCTCGTATAAAGAGATTGTTGCCCTTGCCGGATACACAAATCGGGTTGCCGAAATGTTTAAAGTGTTTGCAGAGGTGGCTGATGGCAATTATGTTAAGGTAGCAATCGAATCGGCAGATATTAAAAATAGGGCGAACGATGCTGGTATGCTTGAATACAAAAATGGACAGCCGACACCAATTGGTAAAATAGTTTATATCCATGATCCCGCCAAAATGTTCATACATTTGGACTGTGTACCAATTGTGACGCCAAATTGTGATGTTGTTGTGCCAAATTTGACACTAACCGTTAAATCCGGTATGCATTTATTAATCACGGGCCCGAATGGCTGCGGAAAATCGAGCCTATTCCGAATCATAAGTGGCTTATGGCCAATTTATAATGGGACACTGTATTTACCGAAACCGACTGATAATCGGCCTGCAATGTTTTATATACCGCAGCGCCCCTATATGTCGATTGGTAGTCTGCGCGATCAGATTATATATCCCGATACTAGGGCCGATATGAAAAGGAAAAATATTACCGAAAAGCAATTAAACACAATTCTTAAAATGGTGTCGCTCGAGCATATCGTAATGCGAAACAGTTTCGATGAGGTTAAAGATTGGAAGGATATATTATCGGGGGGAGAGAAGCAGCGTATGGCTATGGCACGATTATTTTATCATAAACCGTTGTATGCCCTACTTGATGAATGTACCAGCGCCGTTTCCATGGATGTCGAAAATTTAATATATGAAACGGTCAAGGAGATGGGAATCACATTATTGACTATAACGCATCGGCCGTCACTATGGTAAGTGATGCGGCGGGCGCAAATTAATCAAATAATATATTTTTATTTTACGTTAATTAGGAAATTTCACACACATAAACTAGTGTTTGATGGTCAAGGTGGCTGGAAATTTGATAAATTAGACGAAAGTGATATTAAAATAAAAAATGGTTGCTAACAAAAAATCAGGATTACATCCGAAGAGGACACACACACACATACACACCTATCGGGATACTAAATAAATCTGTGATTAAATTAGGTAAAAAAAAATATATATACATTACATATTGTGGAATAAATAAATTGTATTTTAATTTGTTGTTTCTATATATTTACTTTTTAAGTTTTGTGATTTGATCTGGGTAAGTAATTTGATGATGACACTCTCCGCGTAACGTTAAATCGGTAGATAGAAGTAACGAAGCAATAAAACCGGTGAACGGGACTTACCTTAAATAATTAAGCCGGAATGCTTCTCTTCATTAATCAAGAATTCAAGACTAAGATAAATGAAACACAACAAATCTATCTCTTATCCACATTTCTTTTTTTTTTTTTATATTGCTGGGCAGTACTCGATATAAAAACGTATTACACAGTAGTAACAGATAAAATTCCTACTAATTTACTATTTACATTACTAGTTTTATTTTTTGTTTGAGGTTCTAAAATTTGGTTCATATTACTAGACGTATCTGTCTCTCGACTCGCAATTTTTTTATTATGATTTTTGTACGCCATTGTGAAATCTTTATTGATATGTTCGATATGTTCGCCAATCGGTGGTGGATGATGTTGATTACTTAAATTAATTAAATTATTTTCATTCAGTCTGTAACGTCGTTCACGTGATTTTTCAAAATGTTTTTTACGTTCTTCTTTTGTCCAGTAGCGGCCTATTTTTACTTCCGATATTGTATCATCTTCTGTTGTGATTTCATTACGTTCCTCGCTAATTTTAATCGCCCGATCTTTTAATAAACGTTTATGGATAGGGCGCCGAACTATATACCGTGTACCATCTTGCCGCTTTTTTACTTTCCATTTCATTTTCTCATTTTCCAATTGTTGGGTCCGTTGCTGATATATTGTATTGTCGTTTTGCCGCAATAACTAAAATTGGTAATCGTTATATTATAAAATGAATACAAAAACAAAGCATCTTACCTGTTTACTTCCAATGAAATGGTACTGGCTTAAATTTGGGGCCGCAAATTGTTTACTAGGCGGTTGACTCGTTTGAATATAATTGGAATATTTTAATGCTTGCCGGAATAGACGCTGCTGCAATAGCATGGTTTGCTGTAAATTTTCCATGTTTGTGTACATTGTATGGGCATGGATCGTTGATGTGTCCGATTGGTTATTAGTATCGGGCGATGTTGTTGTTTGATTTACTGAATTTTGGATTCGCTTATTATTTATAGAATTATTAAGATTTGAATCTTTCAAATTTTTATTACATTTCCAATTATTTGTAGACGATTTTCCGAACGATAATGTAAGCGACCTTGAACTATTCACCGTTTCATTCATATTCAATTCGAATTGGACGTTACCGTCCCAGTCTCGGTCGGTTTTGGGGGATTCGATTTTAATTTTTTTATTATCATTTTGGCATGGGTAACAATATATTGGCTCGGAATCAACATCTTCCGGTATTGTTTCATAAATGTGTTCCGTTTCTGAGTCGACTAGTAATTTTGATTTAATTTGATTTAAATGATTTGGTATGTTTTGATCACCCTTTGGCGATGTGGGTTTTTGAGGAAAATTCTTTTGAATCGTTTGATTTTTGTTTATAGGTTTATTGTCAATCGGTTGTCTATATTCGGCGGCATCTATAGAATGATTAGGCCGCAGTAAATTTTCCATTCGATAATCTAACATTAAAATTTCATTATTAACAGTTTCAATGTGATCTCGAATATTTTTATTGTCGAACATTAACAGGTCAATTGAATTTTTTAACAAATTAATTTTTCCCACCGATTTTGATGCAGTTGACGCGGAATTAGGTAAGGCTTTTGTTGTTTGGAAACTGTTAAATTCATCAAAATTACTAGACGCACTCTCCGTGCCTAAATAGCAATCGTCATGTTCTAAATACTCGTTTTCACCATAAAGACATCGACTTACTAATAATGTTACGCCTTTCCGATTCTCGGCAAACAGGTTTTCGGTTTCCTCCTTATTCGATACATCACGTCCATTGACCTGTAGTATTTGATCACCTTGACGCAAACGGCCATCTCTCGCCGCAACACTATCTGGTATTATATCACTTATATATACTTCTGTAAATGTATCTGCTTCATCCGAACCGGAACTGTAACTAACCGTTAATCCTAATCTTTCATTACTCTCGGATTTTTGTAAAACAATCTCCTATATAAATAAGATTAATCTAAATTGTACAATCCACCATAAATTTATTTATTACCTCAATATCGATTTCTGGAGCTAACGAATCATCATATATGTTTCCGTCTTGTGGATCACTACTTGGAGACTCATCATACAAATAGTAATTACTCCGTTCATTGTAGTTATCGGTTTGTGATGTCTGGGATAATGAGCGACCCCTTGGAAATTCCAAATCAGGACTAGAAAGTTTCGACGAACAATTTCCTATCATTTTTCTTTCCAGTTCGACCAGAATAGGTTCATCACAAGCAAGCAGAATGCTAACGATTTCATCATGTTGGACGGTAGCTACATCGAGACCATTAATCTGCAAGCACACAAATTTATTATATCGGTGGCAGATATACAAGGAGTCCAACACATATTGGAGGTGGAGCATATATTTTATTTATTAGACGTAAGTACACATATATAGTATACATAAAACTACTATACATAAAACTCCATTTTACATTTCAATAAAATTTTAAAATTCTTTATTTACAAATTAATTGAGCACGATTATAAAAATAATTTGATTCTGTCATAAATATTGAGAATAACAGAAAAGAAAATATTTACCTTTATTATATTAAAAGCAATACATCCCGAAGCCATTTTCTTATTATCTACTGTGTAAATACTTCAAATTGTAATCACAATAATATTTTCATTGAATTATTATATATGCATTAGATTTTTATCACTTCACTTAAATCCACTAATTAACGTAAATATTTACACACGAAATTAATCCCAACCACAAAACTGTATAATTTTTGTACTTTTATGTTATAAATTTGTGCATCATAAACAATTTCTTTGCATTCCATCAAAATTGTTAAACGTGAATTGGATTCCCCATGATACAATAACACCAATGCCACTATATTTCGAGGCAGCATATTATAAAGGCATTGCGTATGTATTATGTATAGTAGATTATCCCTTTCGAGTTCAAGAAAAAAAATTTTTTTGGTTCAATTTCAGTTCAATATACACAATTGTGTATGTAAATAATGATAGGTTGTAATGTCTTCCGTATTGTAACGGATCTTAGTTAAATCGGAATTCTTTTTGGAAACAGCATAATAATTTGTTAACAAATTAATTATATAACATATAATTTATTTGTTCTTGTTAACATATTAATTATTTTATCATTATTATAGTTACTATTATTTTTCGGACGAAAACAAAATTAAGTGGTTTACACAGTGGTTTCGACACTGGTCTTCAATTACCACCTAATTCTATGTTTGACATCTTCGTTTGTTGTAATCGAAATTGACATACACAATTGTGTATGCGGGTCAGGAAAGGGTTATGGATGTTGTGTTGATTTAAATCATAAATTTTTGTCAAAGGATTTAAATTAAATATAGAATGAATGACAGCAGCTGTCAAACGAGTTAAATTCGGAGGGTAAAAGAGAACGCATATAAATAAACGGGTCGTATTTAGAATTTGTTCAACCGAAATTAAAAACTACACAAATTCACAATTATTTTTATTCCAATTTAGTACGGATTTATTTTTTTTTTAATTTTCGGTAAAAAATTGTACTTATAGTATTCCAAAATAAAAAATAATTATGAAAAAATAGCACGTAGAATATGAACGTAGTAATAAGAAAAATGCGATACTGTAATATAACATGATTCTATTATGTTTACAAAAAGAAAAAGTCCAACAACAACCAAAATTCGTTTCTTAGATTTTTTTGATTTATAACTTAAATTAATGATAATTTTATCACAAATCACTTTGCTTTTAACACAATTTTCATTTTATTTTATATAAACACTTATAAATGGTAAGGATTTTTTTTTCGAATTTTTCGATGCGCATTTTGACAACACTTCACAAAGCACTACATCGCAATATTTTAATGTTCAAAGTTTTCAATATTTATTCACAAACTACACAAAATAACACGATACACAAACTGTTTTATAATATTTTATTTTTTTAAATTAATAATATCACGATTTTTTAAATTTAGCGCGTCACTTTTTAAAACAACAACAACTTGCCCCGTTAGCTTTTTCTTTGACATCTGAGATCACCATATGCATTTTTTATATAACCATCCTGTTTCCACATGACTCAAAAGAGATAGCAAATATTAATGGGAAAAAAATAGTTGCTGCTCTGGTTAATGTAACTCTATTATTTTTATTTAATAGCTTGTTTTATTTTGCAATAAATAAAATATTTATGTGTTTAATTTTATATATTATATTACTATATATGTGCTTACTATTTTATTTTATATTACTTATATCCCTTTTTCAACAAAGAAAATACAAAATTTGGCTCAATTTTAGTTCAACCCACACAAATGTGTGAGTCAAAAACCATAGTATGTAATGGCGTTGTTGGTAAAAAAATTTCGCTTGATTTGAAGTAAAAGCAACACAATTGTGTGTATTGATATAGTGTTTTCTTACGGACGAAGATAAGTTAATCCATTGCCGCACACTTTTTAATTGACAACCGTGCTCAGAAACACACTTTGTTATTCAATTGTTTATGACTGCCATATGAAATTGAGCGTCATTTATATGTTTGGAAGTGAAAATTATCACATTTTCTCACAGTTTTCCCATGAAAACTCTCGACGGCTATAGCCGTCATTTGCTCATCACATCATTTTTTCTATATATTTCCGCCTACAGAATCAAATGACGGCTATAGCCGTCCGATCTTTTGGTGATATATAGACAAATGACGGCTCCTTTTCCTGACCCGCATACACAATTGTGTATGCAAATTTCGATTACGACAAACGAAGATGTCAAACATAGAATTAGGTGGTAAATGAAGACCAGTGTACACATTTGTGTAAACCACTTAATTTTGTTTTCGTTGCAAAAATAACGCAGTAACTATAATAATGATAAAATAATTAATATGTTATCAAGAACAAATAAATTATATGTTATATAATTAATTTGTTAACAAATTATTATGCTGTTTCCAAAAAGAATTCCGATTTAACTAAGATCCGTTAAAATACGGAAGACATTACAACCTATCATTATTTACATACACAATTGTGTATATTGAACTGAAATTGAACCAAAAAATTTTTTTTTCTTGAACTCGAAAGGGAAGGCCGTCATTTGCGCGAACATAATAGGACGGCTATAGCCGTCATTTGTTTCTGTAGGCGGAAATATATCGAATTTTTTATGATATGTTAGCTGGAATGTTTCATCTTTTTTCTTAGATGTATTACTGAATAATTAACAAATAAATGCATTAGTACACTTCGTAAGAATGATGTACCTTTTTTATTAATTAAAATATGCAGGACGGCTATAGCCGTCATTTGCATATATATCAACAAAAATTTGACGGCTATAGCCGTCATTTGCGGGAATAGGTTAAAAAGGAATTCACAAATGTGTAAGTTGGTTCAAAAAACATACAAAGCTAAATTTTTGACATGGTACTTTTGCCCTACCCGCACAATTGTGTTAGTAAATCACAAAAGGGATATATTTAATTTTATTTTATATTAAGATATTCTATTTAAATTATATTGTACTACTTTTATTTAGCTTAGGAGTGAAATAAATGTGTGGCTTGAAGCTGGGGGGTTGGGTTCGATTCTCGCGGTGATTGTTCGAAGTCTTTAATTTTACCCCTAATATGAATCTCACTTGCTTGTCACCGAGTGAAGAGACGTCACTATGTCATTATATTCAATTTTAGTGTTATGATTCTCAGTGAGAATCATAATACCAAAGTTGTATTATGGTGACGTCTCTTCACCCGGTGACGAGTAAGTGAGATTCATAATAGTGGTATTAAATTCGTAATTTTAAATTTAAATAAAATTACGAGTCTAATAGGTTAGGTTAGGTTTCAGTGGTTGCTATCGCACACTTAGGCCAATTATGGCCCATTGTGATACCACAGGATCCGACATCATAAACTCCCTTAAACTCATTTATTACTATTAATATAGCGTAAAAGATCTCGCACATTACAGCTTTCGAGGTCACAGAGGCTGTTCATAGTGTATTTTCCCAAGTGATAATGTCTTAGCTAGCGCAGGGCACGAGCAATGAAAGTGAGCAAGAGTCTTCTCCTCATCTTCGTCCATGCCGCTTTAGCAGAAGTCATTTGCATCCAGACCCAGCCTTTTTGCATGTTCTCCAAAAAGGCAGTGCCCAGTAATTATCCTCACAATTCTACCTAAATCACGCTTTCTTAGTTTGATTAAGATCTTCAAGCGATTCAAGTTCAACTCAGGCCATACTTGCTTCACTACCTGCCAATTGAACTGGCGATCCACCTAGCATTTGTCAAGGTAACTGCTTCCCTATGGCTTGCTGCTTAGACATAGGCCTTCCTTCCTAATGGTCGCCTGAATGTCCACATAGATAGTGATATCAATTAACGATATTACATTATGCTTCAACCAATTCATGACCTCTTCAATCGCTAAAACTTCAGCCTTGTACACACTGCAATACGCAGGCAGACGAAAAGATAAACTAACATTTAATTCTGCGCAGAATATACCCGTTCCCACTCTATCATCGAGCTTGGAGCCATCGGTGAAGAATTTAGTTGACCCCGTCTCCATAATGAGACCACTATTCCAATCCTCCCTAGAAGGGAGAATCTCCTTAAAAAGCTTGCCAAAACACAACAGGGGTGTTATATAGTCTAAATTCGCCAGGTCATGCCTCACTGAATTGACTATAGTTGAGTGCCCTTTTTGCAGGCACTTCCACCTCAAATTCGCTGATAGCTGGGCGGCCGTATTGACCGCCATTTGCTTGCCAAGGATATCCAACGGGAGAAGGTACAGCATGACCTCTAATGAGCAGACAGGCTGCCCGCTGGATCTTCCCCATCATGTTCCTGTATGTTAATTTCTCCAGAGCTGGCCACTATACGCTCACACCATACAGCAGTACGGGCCGTACAACTGCCGTGTAAACCAAATGTACCAGCTCCGGTTTCAAGCCCCATTTTCTTCCAACGGCATTTTTACAAAAGTAGAGTGCCACAGTAGCCTTCTTGACTCTTTCTATCGTGTTTGGTTTCCAACTGAGCTTACTGTCCAGAAGAATCCCAAAGAATTTCGCCTTTTCAGTAAGGACCAGTCTAGTACCATTCAGGCTTGGTGGAACCATTGCCGGAATTTTATATTTCCTAGTGAAAAGGACCAGCTCTGTTTTAGATGGGTTAATCCCCAATCCACATCTACTGATCCAACTCGCAGTGATTGATAGCGCATTCTGCATCACATCCCTGATTGTACCCAGGTGCTTACCCGAGACAGCTATCGCTACGTCATCAGCATAAGCAACCACACTCATTCCTTCCTCCTCCAGTTCCAGTAGTAGTCCATTGATTACTATCTTCCAAAGAAGGGGAGAGAGGACACCTCCCTGGGGTGTTCCTCGAACGACCCGTCTCTTGACGGAAACTTCCCCCATCCTCGCTATGACTCTTCTGCTTCCAAGCAAGTGATCGATCAGCCTGGTTACTGGGTCTTCGATCTCAAGTGGCAGCAATCCTTCCCTAATTGCCTCCACCTTCACGTTGTTTAAAGCGCCTAAATATCGAGCAACGCCACCTACGAGAATTCTTGAAAATCCAGTGACTTCTCAATTCCCCGAACCAAGGTGTGTAATGCCGTATCCGAACTTACCCTTATGGTACGCATGCTGAGATTGTGCCCAGTTTCTGGGTACAATTCTCGACCGAATATAGACGTCCAGCAGCCGTTCCATGATTTTCAGCAGAAAGGATGATAGAGATATTGGTCTTAAGTCCTTAGGGTTGCTGTGCGAGCTTCTACCTGCTTTCGGGATGAAGGTCACTCTAGCCTCCCTCCATTCCATCGGGATGTACCCCAGTTTCAGACACCCTTTGAAGATGACTTCCAGCCAGGAAAGCAAGACCTCCGAGTTCTTCTGAATTTCTGCTGGCACAATCCCATCCGAGCCAGCTGACTTAAAAAGCTTAAACCTTTTAATAGCCAATTTTATCTTCCGTGTATTCAGAAAGATGGACCCCGCAGTCATTCCTAGGCCCCCCAGTCATTCAAAGGCCCCGCAGTTGACACTTCCTCACTTCCAGGGAAGTGAGTTTCAATCAAAAGATCAAGAAAAAACGTGATGGTTAGCCTTACTGTTTTTGAACGGACAACATTTTTGGGCTCAACGTGTTATATAATGTATCTATAGTCATTTTGAGCCGGAATTTTGACCAAAAAAAGTTGTCAATTTTTGCGAAAAAACGTGATGGTTAAGAATTGCCGTTTTTTGAACGAATTAATTTTATAGTCACGGATTCGGAACGTTTCGTTTATTTTCGATTCTTAACGTTATTACGAGTTGATCTACGTTCAGTTTGCTTCAACATGTTGCCCCGTTCGTCTATAATCCACGTTTGAAATACAATGTGGCCGCGGATTTCGAAGTGCGAAATTTCCAGTAACCACACTTTCCTTATGTATTCTACCGGTAGTTTTGGGCTAAACGTGCTATATACTGTACCTATAATCATTTTGAGCCGGAATATTGACAAAAAAAAAGTTGTCAATTTTTGCGAAAAAACGTGAAAAACTTGTCTTTTTTTTTTTTTGAAAATGGCTCAAAAAAAAATCCAAAAAATTTGTTGGATTTTTTTTTACGTTTACTCACACATATACCCAACGTCATGTCAATTGTCAAAATGACCACGCAATTTCTATTTAGATTTTTTATTATATTTGTGATTGTTTAAGTAATTTGTGTTTAATAAAATAAAAATTGTTTAATTCAAAGTGTTCTTTTATAAAGATAATTGCGTGTGCACCGAAAACTAGCGTACAACAAATAACCTTACAACTTTTGCATTTCATCAGCTGTAAATTATAGCAAATAACGCAAACTTGAAAGCCGTGTTTTTTTCTTGTTTTTATTATAGATTTTACTATATTTTATTAAATAATTCATTTATAATAATGTCTGACGAATCAAATGAAAGCGAGTATGACTAAAATGGATAATAATCGAACTAAAAGTATCAACAATCCCCGAAGAATATGAAATTTTGCAAAAGTTATTTAGACGGGCTCTTCGTGACTACTACAGCACGGATATTGCTATCGAATATGCTAAATTAACCGTTTTATGGGATAACGACGAAATTTTCAATTTTTTCAAATTAATCAAAAAATCAATAAATAATTTCAATAAATTACTTTATTTTATTTATTTAATCAATAAATTTGATCCATAGAGCGGTTTTATAGGAATTTCCCGCTCTTTCCATGACCGTATTCCAGATCTCACGACCTTTTAAGGTGTTGCCCATATTGGAGTACTCGAGATGACCCCAAAACTGAAGTATTTCACATTGTTGGTCAGCTAATACACCCCATTGTTGGTCGAGAGTACTCCATGCCAAGTCAAAAAATTTACGTGAAATCTCGATATCTTTTTCGTTTTTAAAATCAGTCTGGCGACGCAAATAGGTTAAATAATCTAGCCAAATTTGTACCTGATATTCAGGTGTTTCGAAACCTACCGCAACAGCTGCTTCGAATGTCTCATAATATTTAGATTTGTCAAACGATTTTGAATTTTCGATAATACGAATTTTTTCTATATAAAACTCAGAATTCCATATAATATTTCGCAAGGCTCGTTCAATTACATCCAGTTTTGTAACACCGACTGCTTTAAATCATCTTCCTCTTCTTCGCTATCATTTAATAATGAATTAATAAATTCCATGTACAACCAAACATTCGCACATAAACAATAGTCCGTCATCATACGCTCGTATATCGCCTGTAGAAAATTATCTTCCAGGAGATATTCACAGTCATTTATGTACTACAAGTATAAGCGCTCCTTCTCGCCATATTTTTTTGCGTCAAGATTTTTTAATTTTAATTCAAATGGAAGAATTTTACATTCGGCTTGGTAAATCTTTAACATTTTTTTATAATTTCTGGAGAGCTGAAATTAGAAGACAATCAGGTCGATTCAATATAGATCTTCTATTCTCAATATCTTCTATTCTTCTATATTTGTATATGAAAATTATTAAATGTTGAAATAGAAGGAAAAATAGAAGAATTGCTATTCATATTAAAAATAAACAAATTTTTTGATTTTTTTTCGCTTAGAAGGTTTTTACTACAAATAATGCGACCATACGAAATAAATAAATTTTTGACTGTTGTAATGTTCTTTTCAAACATTTGTTTTGTTTTATAAGTTATCTAACCGTATCTTGATTTGAATTTCAAATAACTACCGACTCCGAATATTTTTCAATATGATTTTGAGGGCTATGTGTGATTCTAGATGGCTTTGATTTATATGCAACAATTT
This sequence comes from Nephrotoma appendiculata, assembly GCA_947310385.1. Lineage (NCBI taxonomy): Eukaryota > Metazoa > Arthropoda > Insecta > Diptera > Tipulidae > Nephrotoma > Nephrotoma appendiculata. The sequence goes on along the minus strand of OX371226.1, from coordinate 13,621,349 downwards.
ACGTTTCTAGCAATTATATTTTTTGAGTTGTTAAGGATAAAAAATAATTAAAATTTCGTTTTGACGTTTAATGTTCACGTCGATACAATGAATTCTTCTATTCTTCTTGAAAAATCTTCTTCACTAAAACAGAAGAAATCAAAAATAGAAGAATCTTCTATTTTGCTATTCAGTGTAGCAGTGGGATTGTAATCTTCTATTTTTATTATTGAAAGTTCCAAATCGAATTGTTTTCTTCTATTTTTATTTTCATAAAGTATGCCGTGCTAAAATTTCATGGAAAAAAACTCAATGTGCATATCCATACTACGGTAACTTGAATCCGGTAACTACTTCGTTTCTTTCCTCTTTATCTATAAATGTTTTTTATTTTATAGGGAAAGGGGAAAGAAACGAAGTAGTTACCGGATTCAAGTTACCGTAGTATGGATATGCACAATGAGCTTATTTTTAATGCGCTAGTAGATGTCACATCCCCAACTTTACCAGCGCATTTATGCTGTGATATCCTTTTCTGCAAATGTATAAATTGCCAGGTGTCTCAACAGAATTTTCTGGTGAGGCGATGGTTATTTGGACACCGTCAATAGCACTGATTATATTCCTCATTCCATATTTATCCTGAAACCTGTTAATGGAACATTACGAAATTTTATAAATTAATAAATATGATACATTTTTTTCATACCTTGATTTGTTTCTAGTTTTTTCTAAAATAGTTGTAGGCAATGTTCTGTGCTTTGGCACCAAATATTTGTTTATAAGGCAAGTTACATTGTGAAAACATCTTGACACACTAGGTTGTTACAGGCCCAACACATTGTTGCTACCAACGGAAGCTTGATAGCTTCCTTGCCCACAAAAAATGCAGAGTAGCAAGCACCTAAGTAATAAGACTCATTTATGTACCCTAATTGCATTTCCAAATAATTAATACATACTTGTAATTTAAATGGTATTGAGTTGAAGCTGGATTTTGCTACTAAATCGGTTACAAATATCACAACAATTCCTTTTTGCAATCAAAAGTACTTGTGGAATACACTATCAATAAGCTGAAACGGATCCTTGTTTATTCTTATATCCTTCAATCTCATTTTTGGTTTTTGTCTACAAAAATTTATTTAATTAATTTTTATTAAATAATTAATAAATTTACTTACGAACCAATACGCTTTTGGCGGATTGTTTCACTTCGCATTAAACAAAAATTCATTTTTAAATTGTGAAGATTTAATCAGAACACAACCCGCTTTTGATAACAATCGAAAAAAATCTATTTCTTCTTGTCATAAAAGTCTCATTTTTATATCTTCTATTTTTAGTCAAAACCTTCAAACGAAAAAATCAAAATAATTGTTTATTATTTATTTATTTATTTATTTATTTATTCAAAAAAATATAACGAATTTTGTGCCGAAAAAACGGCAGAAGCAAATTCGCGTAATACATAAAAATACAACATAATCCTAATATTTACAAAATTAAATGATTAAAATGAGAATAAAATGTGATAAAAGCTTACAATAAAATGACTAAGATACTAATACTATTACTACCATTACCAATACTACTACTTTTACTACTAAATTTCAACTTCATAATATGTGACTAAATACATCAAGTTTTATGTAATAACCCTGAATAAATAGGAGATATCAACAGTTTCAAATAGCCATTGTTTAACTCTAGGTAAAAAGGACTTCAAATGAATGTCCTTCCTAATGTAAATTGGTAGCGCATTAAAAAAGGTTGGTGCAGCGACCAGAATAGAGCGTCGGAAGTGGTCATTGAAGAATCTTGGGATGTTACAAAGAAATTGATGGTTACCGCGAAAATTGTAACGAAAATCGCTTCTCATTATTTGTTGACCACTTCGATTAAAAAAAACTCTCAATACCTTATAAACATACAAATGTTTCAACGGCAAAATATTCGTCGTAAAGAATAAATTCCATGATGGTTCAGTTCTTGGTTTCTTTAGATATATTCTCAAAAGCATTTTCTGTAGAACATATAAAGGATACGAAGTTGCAGCATAACAACCACCCCAGCACGACAATCCATATTCCAATTTAGCCATAACTAGCGCACGGTAAGCTATTTTTAGAACCGACGGAGGACAATAATCACGAAGAAGGTAGAAAATTCTAGCAGTTGATGACAGATACTGGTGGACTGAATTAACATGCGTTTTCCAATTAAGGCAAGTATCCAAGTGAACACCAAGATATTTAAACGAGTCAACTTGTTCGATATCAAAGCACTCTTATTTTTAATATGGAATAGCAATTCTTCTATTTTTTCCTTCTATTTCGACATTTAATAATTTTCATACACAAGTATAGAAGAATAGAAGATATTGAGAATAGAAGATCTATATTGAATCAAATTAAATATTTTGTATAAAATTTGTACCTTTAAAATTACCCTTACCACAACCCATAACAAGTTGAAATATAGTTTGGGAACAGATGCTATTTAGAATAACTTATATTCATAAGATTAATGTTGAAATTTAAATGGGAACACAAGATATGGGCCATCAAAGTCTAAATATGAACCCACGAAGAGTGTGAAGTTTTGACATTTATTTATCGTAACCGTTTTAAATTTTATCTTGGAGTGCAATTAGAGAATGCGAATATTGCAAAAAAAGGCAAGATAAATTATCGTTTACACGTTTACAAATTATCTTACTGTTTAGAGAATTAGGGCACAGTTTTGGTTTTGTGTAATAATACATTTTTGACATTATAGCAAGAGCAAATAGAAGAAAAAAAAAATCGATTTGGAACTTTCAATAATAAAAATAGAAGATTAGGATCCCACTGCTACACTGAATAGCAAAATAGAAGATTCTTCTATTATTGATTTCTTCTGTTTGAGTGAAGAAGATTTTTCAAGAAGAATAGAAGAATTCATTGAATCGACATGAATATAGTGAATACCTCAAATGAATGCAAATGCATCTCTCTTACTCATCTAATTTAATTTGAAAATGATTAAGTCGCTCTTGAAACAGCTGAGAGTCATTAAGACAGTTAAAGGCATATTTTGATAATATTTCATCCCAGATTTCATCGTTATCCCATAAAACGGTTAATTTAGCATATTCGATAGCAATATCCGTGTTGTAGTAGTCAAGAAGAGCCCGTCTAAATAATTTTTGCAAACTTTCATATTCTTCGGGGCTTGTTGATACTTTTAGTTCGATTATTATCCATTTTAACCACATTCACTTTCATTTGATTCGTCAGACATTATTATAAATGAATTATTTAATAAAATATAGTAAAATCTATAATAAAAACAAGAAAAAAACACGGCTTTCAAGTTTGCGTTATTTACTTTAATTTACAGCTGATGAAATGCAAAAGTTGTAAGGTTATTTGTTGTACGCTTGTTTTCGGTACACACGCAATAATCTTTATAAAACAACACTTTGAATTAAACAATTTTTATTTTATTAAACACAAATTGCTTAAACAATCATCACAAATATAATAAAATATAAATGGCGCGACGTCTTTTTTGACAACTTCACATGACGTTTAGATTTTTTTTATGTGTGAGTAAACGTCAACAAAAAAATCCAAAATTGTGTTCTGTGGCAAAAAATAATAAATCCAAAAATTTGAATCAAGATTTTTTTGCCACTGAAAATCATATTAGATTTTTCTGTAATCACCGGTAAACCGGTTACATTTAACTCGGTAGTTAGGGCAACAAAAATTAATAAAATTGACAGTTTCGTTCGGTCGGTAGTAGGTGGTAAAATAGTATGGTGCTCGACCGTATCATTCGATTCACTTATAATTTGTATTTCGTTAAATAAAAGGATAATCAAAATAAGTTGTTTCATATTAAGTAAACTATTGGTTTCTCGTTATGTATTTAAATTATTGCGTACGGGAAAATGTGTGTAAAGAAATAATAAATGGTTTTATGTACAAAATTTTTATAAAACGAAAAAGAAGTAAAATGTATTTAGTTTTACTTAATTTAAATATTATTTAAGTATCTAGCAACTTTTATGAATATATATATAAACGTTAAATGTGATTTACTGTGGTAAAATCGAAACAATTTCCTACAAAAAAAATACGATAGGAAAATTTTCTACACAAGACTATAAGAGTAAAAGTCAGTAGGAAAGAAAAAATATGTCTAAAGTCTCCAGTACTATATTTCATATATGCATGTTCAACATTTTTCTTGATATTCTGGTGTGGAAAATGGTTAATCCACATTCTAGCAATTAGTTATGGGTAAGTGATAATCATTCAATTCTATTCTCGCTTATAGTAAACTTTATCAATACATAGATCACGATGATGCCCATTCGATAAAGTTAGCATGCCAAGTGGCCACTATCCGAGCAATTATAATTAGAATTTTTTTATCTTTATTTCCAGAAAATATAAATTACATAAAAAATCATCTCTTCAACCACGCCATTGTATGAAATATTATTTTGTATAGAAGAAAAAACCGATCCGGCTGTTAAAATTGTTGAAAAATTGTTGGCTGTTAAAACATAATACGTACTAATTGTTTCTTGTATTATATTTAAGTCAAATCACACACACTCCACTCCTAAAAGTTATGTTAATTTTGTATGGTACTTCGGAGTTTTGTGACTAAGTGATTCTAATAGTAATAATTAAAACTCATAATTTTTTCTCCTCTTTAATTTAAATTACGAATTTAAATTAAAGACTTCGAGAGTTCAGCTCGAGGTTCGAGAACCCGAGTCCTTCATCATCAAAGTCGCACACTTAACCATTAGACCACGAAGTACCATACAGATAGCGACATTATTGTATAATAAAAGCGACACTTTTCTTTTGGGTATTTTTACCCAAAACTAGATGGCGGCGTGTACCACGCCATTTTCCATTTAATGGTATGGTGCTCGACCGTATGAAATAAATTAGTAATAGTTTATTAGTAAAGTAATTTTTATTTTATTTTATTTAACAAGAACGAAAAATGAGAAAATATTTTTATAAAAAGAAGTAAAATGTAGTTTTAGTCTAGCATGTAGGCGGTTTCTTATCAGTATTTATAATGGGGATCTTATCACCACTAATTTTGATGATCGGGCCTTGAAACAACGCAACATCGGAATGCTATTTGTACATAATAATGGTTATGTATATGTATACCACCAGGCGGCATTGGGGATGAGCTAAATTCGACTTCAATATTCGTTTTTGCCGAACAGGGCCGATGGGAACTTAAATAAAAAAATTAAATTGAATAAAAAACGTTAATGCATGTATTAATTATTATGCATGTATTAATTATTATTAATCTGAAGGATTGGGTGTTTCGCGACCACCACGATGCCACATCTATGAATTGTTCTTGTTTTCGACTTAAAAAAAATTGTGAAATTTTTTAATCCGGAGCTATTGGAACTTGCGCTTTTGAACTGAAGATGTCGTCACCATGAACTAAAGAGAAGTTCCGCGCTATTCAAATTTCTTCTTTCCCCTACAAAAACATCCCCGGAGTACGTTCACGATATTTACACTTTTTCGTGCCGAAAAAGGCACGTGTTCATTGTTACAATATAGTTTCATGAACGATTTTGAGCTGTCATTGTTAACAATATTGTAACAATGAACACGTGCCTTTTTCGTTCACGAACTCTACATTGTTACAAACGTCATTCTCAACCCAACTCGAGACTGCCTCTACAAATGTCATTTTTAATGGTGTAGGTATCAGAAGCAACATGATGATTGTGTAGGTTTGAAAAATAATTTAAATAACAAAATTCAATTTTTAATATATTTATTTTAAATAAATAATAATTAGTTACGTTTTAATTTTTTAGTTACGATTCGTACTTTATGGAAAAAAATTGTCCTCTAGGCAAATCGAACTTTACAAAATCATAATCTTTCATAATAGATCGTTAGGAATCTTTAGAGATCTAATAGTATCGTGAACGAATGGCGCATCTGTGATGTTTAAATTGCAACATTTTTTTTTTTAGCAGCTGCCTCAACTGCTTGATATTCTTCAATCTATGAATAAAAATTTTATTCTAGTCTTGTATTTTATAAAGGCCGCTCGGTCTTACCGGTTTAGCGAGTTTGCGGTCACGTCGTCTCTCAACTCGGATTATACCATCTGTAATAAGTGCTTTGCCGACATCGACATTAGTGGCAGGATCGGATAGCGTAGCGTAGGTAAAAGCAGCAATTTTATACTCAACATTCAAGTTTAAAGTCTTGTTTAAAACATCTTGGGCAAACGAACGACATGCCTCAGTCTTGTCGTCTGCATCGGGTTTTTTACAATGTTTCTACACTTGGGACAATCTCATAGTTAACTATTACGTCATTTCTACAATGACAGTTGTTACGCTATTGTAACAATGTAAATATCGTGAACATACTCCCGGACGAAAGAATCAATGTGTGGCATGGCGGGCGCAAAATTTTCCGATTTTTTGGAAAGTAACCTGCATCCCCAATAGAATTCCTTATGACTTAGAAATTCTATTGGGGATGCAGTGTAACAGGCAAACAGAAATACAAAGAGGTATATGCTATTCAAATCAAAATGGCGCCCTTGAATTAAAGAGAAATTTGAATCGCGAACAAATTTTCTTTTTAATTCACTGTGGCGACATCTTCAGTTCAAAAGTTCCAATAGCCCATAGTATTTTGTGGTAGTATTTTTCTTCTAAATTTGTCGCATGGTGCGATAATTTATTTTCAAAAATTAAACACTTTTATTTAATTATTAGATAAAATAAGAATTTATTTTTTATTAAAACATAAATACAGAGTATATAATAGATTTAAATAGAATATCTTGATGTTTTTAAAATGGCGCATCCTCAAACTGCGGTTTTGGGGTCGACACTCGTTGTTTCCATCATTTTATCTGTAATATAAAATTTTAATTTAGTTTTTAAATAAAATAAGCAAAATAAATTTTATTTTTATTTAAATATATAAGCGTTTTATTATTGCGCTTACTGTTTAACGAAATTAGGCCACATTGTATTTCAAACGTGGATTGCAGACGAACGGAGCAAACGAAACATTCCGAATCCGTGACTATACACGAACAGGCTTAGGTGGGGGTAGTGGTACGCTGACACCTAGATTAGAATAGAATAACTTAATTTCATTAATTGTTCAATTGCATTTATGATTTGGTTCAACATTTAGGCGTTATTTCTATACTAACATATTTGCTCGATTAAGGTTTAATGGTTTTACTTTCCATCTTGCGGACTCATGTCGTGCTAATATGCTGCATAGATGCCATTTAAAAAAAAAACACAATTTATTAGATAATAAAAATTAAATACAAATTTGCACTGTACAATAAATACAATATCTGCAGAGACCGTTCACGCAGACACATTCTTCTAAATCGTAATCAGCCATGGATCCAAACGGGATACATAACTAGAAATGAAATAATACAATATTTAATTCCTGAAAACCTTAAATAAACGAAACATTGTTTACATATTTGAATATTATTTTATTTTTCATATTATACATAGGTACACATTGTTTTATTTCAATATAATTAACAATAAGACAGATTTATTCTTTAAATTTATGCTTTAAGTACTAATGCCTCAACCAGTCACGGCTTAAGAGCTCTTTTGTCATAATGGTTGAGGCATAATGCTGTATGCGCCCTCAAAAGATTAAACAATACATAAATGTCAGTTAAATTTTTAATATATATACATTTAAACTTGTGTCTAATATATACCTTGTGTCTATTAGTTAAAATAATCCATAACTCCAGTAAAGGTACCAAACAATAAATGATCAAACACCTTTTGGGAAGTTCGCTTTAGACTTTGAAGTATTAAAACCATACAAAATGGGTTTGTATTCATTTCAATACTTCGTGACCTTAGAATGACAATGTTCTTATGTACTTTTATTTTATATTAAGATATTCTATTTCAATTTTATTGTACATTTTATTTAGCCTTGTTTTATTATCTAATAAATAAAATATTTATGTGTTTAATTTTTTGAGAATATTGCAACCCATGCGGCTCTCAAACAAGAGATGGAAAATAACACAAGTGCGGTGAGAACCATAAATAGGGATATAAATGTGTGGCTTTGAAGCTGCGGGAGTGGGTTCGATTGTCGCGGCGACAACCTATTCAACAGCGAGAAGTCATCAGAAAAATATATAAAGGAAGCCATGCTCACATACCAAGACGGCAACTTCGCGCCTCCAGAGACTGTAGCAAATGATTTGGAAGCACCTGAAATATCCTCAATGAAACAAAAACAACCAGTAAAAACATCATCATTGGACAAGATTTCTCGATGGCAAGCAAAACAACAGATACTAAATTAAGACGGGAAGTAAGCACCTGGAAGGTTAGATTTGAGGGACACAAGAGTAAACTTATTGTCGAGAGATTCTTAGTGCGGATGGCACTGAGATATGATGCGGCGAAAACCTATTCAGAGGCAAACCTTGAGACATAATGTAATGAGAAGTGAAGAAAAAGGCCCTCACCAATCAACAACTATGTTGTCTGTGGCAGATACGTTTAGATGTATATTTTCTAACGTGATGTCTAACATTGTCATACGAGAGACCAACGGGAAGTCTAAGGCAACTTATGATGAACACATAAGAACAATCCAAATAAACCAGCGCGACAATGGAAAATACTTTTTACGCTATTTGCCGTAGGCACTTGGCGAACACACACTTATACTTAATAAACATATTTTTAACCAAAATATCCTTAACGAACAGAGAGAAATCCGGTTCTCGCCAATTACAGATCCCGCCCTTTTCTATTCTCACGTACGCAATAATATACCTTGAATTTTGTTACTCAACCTATGACTCATCGCCTACCTGCGCGATCCGTAGATTAATTTTTGTTGCTTATTTTTTGTCCCTCCTTCTTTTATTTATATTTTGCTTTTTTCTACTATATAACAAAATTTTTTACTAATACAAATCAGTAGATACTCATGAGGATGACCTAACAAGTCGAAATCGATCGAGTGATTTTTTAAACTTTTTGAAAATTATTCAAAATAATTCTGCGAAACAAAAAACAAGTGATTAATAAAAATGTGTTTATTAAGTACAATGGAAAATATTAACCGAGGTGGAATTTAATGCCTACCTAGCAATTTTGATAAACGCAGGAGTTCACCAGTCAAACAATAAACACGCAAAAGTTTTGTGGGAAACGACTTCGAATCCCTCGTATCGCGTTAGTATGGGGGTTAAATCTGTTACGGCTGCATTTAATGTAAAGCGAAAGAAACCCTGAGTAACGATGATCGAAACGATATAGTATGTAATATATAAATACGAAAAGCAATACAATTAATTTGTTTTCATTTCTGGTCATTGACCCACGTATAATTGTATATATACACAATGCAATCGTTGTGTTTACATAAACCGAAATTTTGCTCGTCGATCAAACGGTACCTATGTGTATTATATATCTGCAAAGACACACCTCCATTTATATACTTTTAAAATGTGAGTTATCGTACGATACATAGAAGTATATTCTGATTGGCCTGATTGCAAAGTATTGGAACTTTGCGAAGTATATAGACGTTGTAAATAGATGTGCAGGTAGAAGAACAACAAACAATTATTTGATTGTAGAAAGCGAAATTTATTTTTATGCAGATTCGCAATAAATTTTAGTTATCTCGAGAGGTCTAGGCGATAACAGCCGCTAGGCAGCAAATACATTAAATCGCGTACCCCTTAGGTAGTTAAATTAAATCGTTTAACTACAACATTAAAGTGAAATATTAAAATCTAAAGTGCAACTTATGGTGTATAGTTTAAATAAAACCGATCAAAATATAGTGTTCGCCATCACTTTATATGTCATTAAGCGGTAAGATCTTTGCATCGATAATCTATATTGGAATTATCAAAATATTAACGGGTTTATTCTAATATTGGTGTTATATAGAACCCATCAATTATATGTCGAGTTAGGGGGCGGGCCTCTCAATTGTACGTCTAGAAGGAATACAAGAAATACAATTAGGTACGGATCGGATGACGGTACAAATTCTAAGCGGAAATTTTGCTACGGTTATTTTTCCACACATGGGACAAGACACCGAATGGAAAGACAGAAGGCTTAATTACGTGGCCTAGCAATTGAATAAATATACTTAGTTCATATATTAGTATACGTTCAAATATCCGTTACTTATACGTAACAGTAATAAGTGCTAATATAAGATTAATTTACAAAAATCCGTAATCCTAAATCTAATTTAAATCTAAATTATAAGTGCATGCTAGAAATTATTCGTTTAATTGTGATTTTGTTTTTATACGTTCAATCAAAAAAAAAAAAAATTAAAATATAAAAAAAAAGATAAATAGAGCTTGACGGATAAGAGACATTCATAAGAAGTTCAAATAAATAATATTTAGTGTATTCCGTGGTATAACCCATTGTTTTTCAGCACTCGGACCAACCCCAAGGAGTACTCTTTGTGATGTGGTACTGGTGAGTAACTTTAACCGTTTCATATGTATATGCTAAATAACACTATATATATTTTTGGGTTCTTATGGAAAGTCCAATTAGAATTACACAATATTTAGTAATTTAAAATCTTTGTAGTAAATTTATTTTCTTTATGTTCATTAAATTTTCCGAATTATAACTTTTATTAGTCTGAAATGGAGTGAGTTTAATTGTATGTGGATGGTGAGGTGATGGTGTATAATGTAACTCTCGTGAAATGATATCGTTTTAAAGTTTTCTTAATAAGCACGTAAAGTTTGTTCCGCCAACAGTACATCCTAGGTTGCAAAAATTACCCCCCAAGCCGTGAGCAAACCCGGTATAAACATGTGCAGGCACTTATAGGATGGTCGGTAACAAATCGTTTCTGGAAACTAAACAGGTTTTTGAGATTCGACAATAAAAACACAAGGCAATATCGCTTACAGACAAATAAAGTTGCGGATCTTCGAAGCAATTATACACCCTCTGAAAGTATTGTTGTGGATGAACAGCTATTTCCGTTCCGAGGTATGTAATGAAAAATATCACTATGTAATTACTATATGTATGTAAGTAAATTTTAATAGTTTATTTTATTTCATAGGAAGAACCAGATTCACACAATACATGCCCTCCAAACCCGCGAAATATGGGATTAAAGTTTGGTGGGTTTGTGATGCGTCCAACTCATACTCCATTACAGGACAAATTTATACTGGTAAACAGGCGTCGGGTAGAGAAACGAATCAAAGGTGAAATGATTTTTAGAGATTTGTGTGCGCGCTTCAAAGGATCGGGCAGAAATATTGTTACTGACAATTTTTTTACGTCACTGCCTCTTGCGCGTCTATTGATGAGCTAGAACTTATCAATTGTTGGTACATTAAAAAAAATAAGCCATATATTCCGAACGAGATGCTGCCTTTAAGATCTCGTGAAACCTGAGTATGTTATTACATGATATTACATCTTAAAATTAATTTTTTTATTGTTCAGGTATACTAAACACATCAAAATTTGAGTTTTAATTTAATCAAACAGGAATCTGTATAACAGAGGTTTTCCTTTCATTTTTATTAGTATGCCCGTTTCCACATAATTTCGCATTCCATACTCTCTTCCTTAATTGGCCTACAATGTTTATGCTGACTCCATAAATGGGCGACTTCATCTGCATTTGTTAATTGAAACAGGAGTGTTTCCTCGTTCACCCATTTAATATATCGTTCATTCTCCGCCGGATTACTTAATAATTGTAATAAAAATCGCCATAACAGTTTTGGGCTTTCTTCTTCAAAAGAAATTTTTGTCTTTGTTGTTACTAGGCAGTATGGCCACGGTTGGCATGTAACTACTTCAAATGTATTTGTAGAAATGCCGTCACTCGCAACAAATACCTCTCCTATGTGAACCGGGCGATTTCTCAATTGTTACAACTGTGCGTCCCATTGCTCATTTAAGTTGCTGGAAAAAATTACAATATTAGCAACACAAATTCCTAATTATTGCCGTCTAATTTAAAAAAAAAAAGTTAAGAAATGAAGGGTACCTGTCAAAACCGTTAAATCTCATCAAGACGAAGAGCAACAATAACTAAAACACCGTCTTTTAGTAATGGGCATGATTTCACGGCGACAATATTTCACACGTAGACTCGTTCGAATTCGGCCCAATTCATTTGAATGATGTCGTTCGGGCAATTTTCTTTCGGTAATACCGTACACACAATTGAATTATTTAAATTACCATTAATTAGAATATAACGTTTTAATGAAAAAGTATTCATTGGTTGTCTATTGACAAAAATCATCTTTTCCATCTTTTCATCAAAACATGTTACGTTGACAACAATATCACAAACTCTTCTCTATTTGGATTTACTGACGACAATATCACAATTTGCTCTTATGTCCCTAAAAGTAATAAAAGTGTGATATTGTTGTCAACGCAACATGTTTTCTCCGGGTGGAAAATCGTGACCACGAAGAAAAGATGGTTTTTGTCAATAGACAAACAATGAATACTTTTTCATTAAAACGTTATATTCTAATTAATGGTAATTTAAATAATTCAATTGTGTGTACGGTATTACCGAAAGAAAATTGCCCGAACGACATCATTCAAATGAATTGGGCCATTCGAACGAGTCTACGTGTGAAAGATAATGATATTGTCGCCGTGAAATCATGCCCATTACTAAAAGACGGTGTTTTAGTTATTGTTGCTCGTCGTCTTGATGAGAGATTTATCGGTTTTGGCAGGTAACCCTTCATTTCTTAACTTTTTTTTTTAAAATTAGACGGCGATAATTAGGAATTTGTGTTGCTAATATTGTAATTTTTTCCAGCAACTTAAATGAGCAATGGGACGCACAGTTGGAACAATTGAGAAACCGCCCGGTTCACATAGGAGAGGTATTTATTGCGAGTGACGGCATTTCTACAAATACATTTGAAGTAGTTACATGCCAACCGTGGCCATACTGCCTAGTAACAACAAAGACAAAAATTTCTTTTGAAGAAGAAAGCCCAAAACTGTTATGGCGATTTTTATTACAATTATTAAGTAATCCGGCGGAGAATGAACGATATATTAAATGGGTGAATGAGGAAACACTCCTGTTTCAATTAACAAATGCAGATGAAGTCGCCCATTTATGGAGTCAGCATAAACATTGTAGGCCAATTAAGGAAGAGAGTATGGAATGCGAAATTATGTGGAAACGGGCATACTAATAAAAATGAAAGGAAAACCTCTGTTATACAGATTCCTGTTTGATTAAATTAAAACTCAAATTTTGATGTGTTTAGTATACCTGAACAATAAAAAAATTAATTTTAAGATGTAATATCATCTAATTGAATTTTCTTTCATTTATCGTAATTAATTAAAATTTTTAGGTATTGCTTATTTTTGAGGCGCGTTGTTATTTTTAGTCCTATCAGCAACAATAATCACAGTAAAATTTAAATCGCAGTTGGTTTCCATCGAATAGGCCCCTAAATCTTATCATAATATTGATAATTATGCATAATTAATTTTAATATTAAATTAAATTATAAAAGATGGAGAACTATTTTACCATTTTTTATTTGTTTATAAAACTAGTGAAAAATAAATGTATTGTAGTATATATGAATTTTTTTTTATAAAAGTAACAATAGTGAAAGACAAAAGCAAAATTTGTCAATTACGAGAGGTTGTGGAAACGTTTCTAATACCATTATGAAGAATGTTTTCAAGTTATATTTTGGTAATGAGAATGCTATCGTTACTTTAATTAAAAACCAGAATTTATATAATGTTACCATTACCAAGTGTCGGCAACCCTTATAAACTCCTCCATTTAAGTTCTTTTCAATATATATGGAATCGAGTCCACTTCGCGTTAACTCGATTCGATCCACCAAATTTGTAGAATCGAGTTAACTCAATCCTTAAAAACACGGAATCGAGTCGAAAAACAACAACAACAAATTTTTATAAAAATATTAATAATAAAATAACGCCATTTTTATTTCGTTTACGATTATTTGCGAATATATATTTTGTTTTTAAATATTTTAATTTTTATTTGAATTTAAATAAACTTAGAAATATGAATTTAGAATAATTTTTTTGACATTTATCTGAACTCGGTTTCGATTCGATTCCAACATATGTCGCCAATATAAACGCTAAAAAAGATAACTCGGTTTCAATCCAAAGCTAACTCTAAGTTGATTCGATCCGGATTGAATCTCTAATATATACGTAGTAATATATACTATACAATAATATTAAATGGGACTGGGATACCTATATTAGCAAATCTAAAGGCGTCCGCATGATAATTGCTCGACTCTCGAGCCGAGCCAACAATGTTAAAAATTTGTGATCTCAAAACGGCGGTACAACGCATCACAACAACAATTTGCATTATATATCACACATTTTTAACTTTGTTAGTTCGGCTCGAGAGTCGAGCAAATTTCATGCGACCGCCTTAAGCTAACTGCGAGAACGAGAAATAAGAAAAGAACTGTCAATGAACGAACGTGGTGAAACTAAAAAAATTGTGAAATCAAAAAAAAATGTGATGTATGTTGATAGTAAATATTATTCCTTCTTTAATTATTGTATTTACCGTCTATTCCAACCACAACAATATTAACTATATATAAACAACTTTAACGCATTTTTCATACAGTGTGAATTGTTATCAATTCCTTGTTTTATTCAAATAATTGTTTTGGTACAGCATTTGTGATTTTTATATTGGAAGACTTGAACATAATATAACATATGGGAACATAATCTATGGGAAAGCGTGAATAATTTTATAATAATAATGTATGCCATTTAAACATAGTTTATAAAAATATTAAAAACAAATAATATAATCTTTATATGTATATGTATATAATTCTTCTGTACGTGTGTTTGTAATTGATCTCCTCCTAAACGGTTAAACCGATTTTAATGAAATTTTGGGTGTGTGTTTGAGTGGGTCCCTGGATGGTTTAGATTCACAATTGGACTCGGTTGGTGGCACTGCTTTCGGGTTCCCCCAATCTTTATAGATATAACTCTTATGTACGATTTTTTGTGATTGTACTCCTTCTAAACGGCTTAACCGATTTTAATGACATTTTGGGTGAGTGGGTCTCTGGATGGTTTAGATTCACAATTGGACTCGATAGGTGGCACTGCTTTCGGGTTCTAGGAATGTTTTTTTTTTGTTTTTTGACGAAATATTTTTTTTCAATTTGGTGGACGATCGTCTATATAAGTTAAGTCATCCAACATCGTTGGAATATACGAAAAAGCGAGAAAAGAAAGATATTGCTCAAAGAGTTGGCCATGAGTTTGGCTCGAAATCACATAGAAATTAGAAGCCACACTACAAAAAGCAGTTCGGTAATGTATGCTATGACCTGTATCGGATATACAGTTAGTACACAGCCGTCTTCTTTTCCTGAATCGAAAAGTAACACCAAGCCTGAACGATGCGTGCCATAAAAAGCTTCACGAACAAAGTCAAAAGACACAAAAACAACTGCTCAAATCAATCAAATCAACTGTAGCTCGGCTTCAGGTTTAACAACGACACATATGGAACGCCGTTTGACGTTTGTCCAGTAGTAAATGCATTGGACAAAAGGATGAGGCCAAGTGATTTATTCTGATGAAAAACAATTTAGATGGACCAGACTGCTACAGTTGTTATTGCCACTGGAGGTGGGACGAAGTATTAATATTTTGCTACAGTTGTTATTGCCACTGGAGGTGGGACGAAGTATTAATATTTCACTCCTTGATTCGATTTACAATTTTTTGGGGAAAATATGCAAATGCGCATAAATGAATGCATCAGATTTCTTTGCAATTTTGTAAAAAATTTGAATTTAATGAATAAAAATTTAAGAAATTAAACAAAAATAGTATTTAGCAATAAATACACCAACTATTGTGTATACAACAAGACAACAACCACAAACACAACAAGTACCATACGAAATTATGAGCGAGAGTGGGAGTGGCGGAGAACCGCGGACACTGAAACGAGTAGTTCAAAACCACCCCACCTTCGCTCTGGGACTCATTTCAGTAGAAACAGTTTTGATTCGATTTACAATTTTTTGGGGAAAATGTGCATAAATGAATGCATCAGATTTCTTTGCAATTTTGTAAAAAAATTGAATTTAATGAATAAAAATTCAAGAAGTTAAACAAAAATAGTATTTAGCAATAAATACACCAACTATTGTGTATACAACAAGACAACAACCACAAACACAATAAGTACGATACGAAATTATGAGCGAGAGTGGGAGTGGCGGAGAACCGCGGACACTGAAACGAGTAGTTCAAAACCACCCCACCTTCGCTCTGGGACTCTTTTCAGTAGAAACAGTTTTGATTCGATTTACAATTTTTTGGGGATAATATGCAAAATGTGCATAAATGAATGCATCAGATTTCTTTGCAATTTTGTAAAAAATTTGAATTTAATGAATAAAAATTTAAGAAATTAAACAAAAATAGTATTTAGCAATAAATACACCAACTATTGTGTATACAACAAGACAACAACCACAAACACAACAAGTACCATACGAAATTATGAGCGAGAGTGGGAGTGGCGGAGAACCGCGGACACTGAAACGAGTAGTTCAAAACCACTCCACCTTCGCTCTGGGACTCATTTCAGTAGAAACAGTTTTGATTCGATTTACAATTTTTTGGGGAAAATATGCAAATGTGCATAAATGAATGCATCAGATTTCTTTGCAATATTGTAAAAAATTTGAATTTAATGAATAAAAATTTAAGAAATTAAACAAAAATAGTATTTAGCAATAAATACACCAACTATTGTGTATACAACAAGACAACAACCACAAACACAACAAGTACCATACGAAATTATGAGCGAGAGTGGGAGTGGCGGAGAACCGCGGACACTGAAACGAGTAGTTCAAAACCACCCCACCTTCGCTCTGGGACTCATTTCAGTAGAAACAGTTTTGATTCGATTTACAATTTTTTGGGGAAAATGTGCATAAATGAATGCATCAGATTTCTTTGCAATTTTGTAAAAAAATTGAATTTAATGAATAAAAATTCAAGAAATTAAACAAAAATAGTATTTAGCAATAAATACACCAACTATTGTGTATACAACAAGACAACAACCACAAACACAATAAGTACGATACGAAATTATGAGCGAGAGTGGGAGTGGCGGAGAACCGCGGACACTGAAACGAGTAGTTCAAAACCACCCCACCTTCGCTCTGGGACTCTTTTCAGTAGAAACAGTTTTGATTCGATTTACAATTTTTTGGGGATAATATGCAAAATGTGCATAAATGAATGCATCAGATTTCTTTGCAATTTTGTAAAAAATTTGAATTTAATGAATAAAAATTTAAGAAATTAAACAAAAATAGTATTTAGCAATAAATACACCAACTATTGTGTATACAACAAGACAACAACCACAAACACAACAAGTACCATACGAAATTATGAGCGAGAGTGGGAGTGGCGGAGAACCGCGGACACTGAAACGAGTAGTTCAAAACCACTCCACCTTCGCTCTGGGACTCATTTCAGTAGAAACAGTTTTGATTCGATTTACAATTTTTTGGGGAAAATATGCAAATGTGCATAAATGAATGCATCAGATTTCTTTGCAATTTTGTAAAAAATTTGAATTTAATGAATAAAAATTTAAGAAATTAAACAAAAATAGTATTTAGCAATAAATACACCAACTATTGTGTATACAACAAGACAACAACCACAAACACAATAAGTACGATACGAAATTATGAGCGAGAGTGGGAGTGGCGGAGAACCGCGGACACTGAAACGAGTAGTTCAAAACCACCCCACCTTCGCTCTGGGACTCTTTTCAGTAGAAACAGTTTTGATTCGATTTACAATTTTTTGGGGATAATATGCAAAATGTGCATAAATGAATGCATCAGATTTCTTTGCAATTTTGTAAAAAATTTGAATTTAATGAATAAAAATTTAAGAAATTAAACAAAAATAGTATTTAGCAATAAATACACCAACTATTGTGTATACAACAAGACAACAACCACAAACACAACAAGTACCATACGAAATTATGAGCGAGAGTGGGAGTGGCGGAGAACCGCGGACTCTGAAACGAGTAGTTCAAAACCACCCCACCTTCGCTCTGGGACTCATTTCAGTAGAAACAGTTTTGATTCGATTTACAATTTTTTGGGGAAAATGTGCATAAATGAATGCATCAGATTTCTTTGCAATTTTGTAAAAAAATTGAATTTAATGAATAAAAATTCAAGAAATTAAACAAAAATAGTATTTAGCAATAAATACACCAACTATTGTGTATACAACAAGACAACAACCACAAACACAATAAGTACGATACGAAATTATGAGCGAGAGTGGGAGTGGCGGAGAACCGCGGACACTGAAACGAGTAGTTCAAAACCACCCCACCTTCGCTCTGGGACTCTTTTCAGTAGAAACAGTTTTGATTCGATTTACAATTTTTTGGGGATAATATGCAAAATGTGCATAAATGAATGCATCAGATTTCTTTGCAATTTTGTAAAAAATTTGAATTTAATGAATAAAAATTTAAGAAATTAAACAAAAATAGTATTTAGCAATAAATACACCAACTATTGTGTATACAACAAGACAACAACCACAAACACAACAAGTACCATACGAAATTATGAGCGAGAGTGGGAGTGGCGGAGAACCGCGGACACTGAAACGAGTAGTTCAAAACCACTCCACCTTCGCTCTGGGACTCATTTCAGTAGAAACAGTTTTGATTCGATTTACAATTTTTTGGGGAAAATATGCAAATGTGCATAAATGAATGCATCAGATTTCTTTGCAATTTTGTAAAAAATTTGAATTTAATGAATAAAAATTTAAGAAATTAAACAAAAATAGTATTTAGCAATAAATACACCAACTATTGTGTATACAACAAGACAACAACCACAAACACAAGTACCATACGAAATTATGAGCGAGAGTGGGAGTGGCGGAGAACCGCGGACACTGAAACGAGTAGTTCAAAACCACCCCACCTTCGCTCTGGGACTCTTTTCAGTAGAAACAGTTTTGATTCGATTTACAATTTTTTGGGGAAAATATGCAAATGTGCATAAATGAATGCATCAGATTTCTTTGCAATTTTGTAAAAAATTTGAATTTAATGAATAAAAATTTAAGAAATTAAACAAAAATAGTATTTAGCAATAAATACACCAACTATTGTGTTTACAACAAGACAACAACCACAAACACAACAAGTACCATACGAAATTATGAGCAAGAGTGGGAGTGGCGGAGAACCGCGGACACTGAAACGAGTAGTTCAAAACCACTCCACCTTCGCTCTGGGACTCATTTCAGTAGAAACAGTTTTGATTCGATTTACAATTTTTTGGGGAAAATATGCAAATGTGCATAAATGAATGCATCAGATTTCTTTGCAATTTTGTAAAAAATTTGAATTTAATGAATAAAAATTTAAGAAATTAAACAAAAATAGTATTTAGCAATAAATACACCAACTATTGTGTATACAACAACCACAAACACAACAAGTACCATACGAAATTATGAGCGAGAGTGGGAGTGGCGGAGAACCGCGGACACTGAAACGAGTAGTTCAAAACCACTCCACCTTCGCTCTGGGACTCATTTCAGTAGAAACAGTTTTGATTCGATTTACAATTTTTTGGGGAAAATATGCAAATGTGCATAAATGAATGCATCAGATTTCTTTGCAATTTTGTAAAAAATTTGAATTTAATGAATAAAAATTTAAGAAATTAAACAAAAATAGTATTTAGCAATAAATACACCAACTATTGTGTATACAACAAGACAACAACCACAAACACAACAAGTACCATACGAAATTATGAGCGAGAGTGGGAGTGGCGGAGAACCGCGGACACTGAAACGAGTAGTTCAAAACCACCCCACCTTCGCTCTGGGACTCATTTCAGTAGAAACAGTTTTGATTCGATTTACAATTTTTTGGGGAAAATGTGCATAAATGAATGCATCAGATTTCTTTGCAATTTTGTAAAAAAATTGAATTTAATGAATAAAAATTCAAGAAATTAAACAAAAATAGTATTTAGCAATAAATACACCAACTATTGTGTATACAACAAGACAACAACCACAAACACAATAAGTACGATACGAAATTATGAGCGAGAGTGGGAGTGGCGGAGAACCGCGGACACTGAAACGAGTAGTTCAAAACCACCCCACCTTCGCTCTGGGACTCTTTTCAGTAGAAACAGTTTTGATTCGATTTACAATTTTTTGGGGATAATATGCAAAATGTGCATAAATGAATGCATCAGATTTCTTTGCAATTTTGTAAAAAATTTGAATTTAATGAATAAAAATTTAAGAAATTAAACAAAAATAGTATTTAGCAATAAATACACCAACTATTGTGTATACAACAAGACAACAACCACAAACACAACAAGTACCATACGAAATTATGAGCGAGAGTGGGAGTGGCGGAGAACCGCGGACACTGAAACGAGTAGTTCAAAACCACTCCACCTTCGCTCTGGGACTCATTTCAGTAGAAACAGTTTTGATTCGATTTACAATTTTTTGGGGAAAATATGCAAATGTGCATAAATGAATGCATCAGATTTCTTTGCAATTTTGTAAAAAATTTGAATTTAATGAATAAAAATTTAAGAAATTAAACAAAAATAGTATTTAGCAATAAATACACCAACTATTGTGTATACAACAAGACAACAACCACAAACACAAGTACCATACGAAATTATGAGCGAGAGTGGGAGTGGCGGAGAACCGCGGACACTGAAACGAGTAGTTCAAAACCACCCCACCTTCGCTCTGGGACTCTTTTCAGTAGAAACAGTTTTGATTCGATTTACAATTTTTTGGGGAAAATATGCAAATGTGCATAAATGAATGCATCAGATTTCTTTGCAATTTTGTAAAAAATTTGAATTTAATGAATAAAAATTTAAGAAATTAAACAAAAATAGTATTTAGCAATAAATACACCAACTATTGTGTATACAACAAGACAACAACCACAAACACAACAAGTACCATACGAAATTATGAGCAAGAGTGGGAGTGGCGGAGAACCGCGGACACTGAAACGAGTAGTTCAAAACCACTCCACCTTCGCTCTGGGACTCATTTCAGTAGAAACAGTTTTGATTCGATTTACAATTTTTTGGGGAAAATATGCAAATGTGCATAAATGAATGCATCAGATTTCTTTGCAATTTTGTAAAAAATTTGAATTTAATGAATAAAAATTTAAGAAATTAAACAAAAATAGTATTTAGCAATAAATACACCAACTATTGTGTATACAACAACCACAAACACAACAAGTACCATACGAAATTATGAGCGAGAGTGGGAGTGGCGGAGAACCGCGGACACTGAAACGAGTAGTTCAAAACCACTCCACCTTCGCTCTGGGACTCATTTCAGTAGAAACAGTTTTGATTCGATTTACAATTTTTTGGGGAAAATATGCAAATGTGCATAAATGAATGCATCAGATTTCTTTGCAATTTTGTAAAAAATTTGAATTTAATGAATAAAAATTTAAGAAATTAAACAAAAATAGTATTTAGCAATAAATACACCAACTATTGTGTATACAACAAGACAACAACCACAAACACAACAAGTACCATACGAAATTATGAGCGAGAGTGGGAGTGGCGGAGAACCGCGGACACTGAAACGAGTAGTTCAAAACCACTCCACCTTCGCTCTGGGACTCATTTCAGTAGAAACAGTTTTGATTCGATTTACAATTTTTTGGGGAAAATATGCAAATGTGCATAAATGAATGCATCAGATTTCTTTGCAATTTTGTAAAAAATTTGAATTTAATGAATAAAAATTTAAGAAATTAAACAAAAATAGTATTTAGCAATAAATACACCAACTATTGTGTATACAACAAGACAACAACCACAAACACAAGTACCATACGAAATTATGAGCGAGAGTGGGAGTGGCGGAGAACCGCGGACACTGAAACGAGTAGTTCAAAACCACCCCACCTTCGCTCTGGGACTCTTTTCAGTAGAAACAGTTTTGATTCGATTTACAATTTTTTGGGGAAAATATGCAAATGTGCATAAATGAATGCATCAGATTTCTTTGCAATTTTGTAAAAAATTTGAATTTAATGAATAAAAATTTAAGAAATTAAACAAAAATAGTATTTAGCAATAAATACACCAACTATTGTGTATACAACAAGACAACAACCACAAACACAACAAGTACCATACGAAATTATGAGCAAGAGTGGGAGTGGCGGAGAACCGCGGACACTGAAACGAGTAGTTCAAAACCACTCCACCTTCGCTCTGGGACTCATTTCAGTAGAAACAGTTTTGATTCGATTTACAATTTTTTGGGGAAAATATGCAAATGTGCATAAATGAATGCATCAGATTTCTTTGCAATTTTGTAAAAAATTTGAATTTAATGAATAAAAATTTAAGAAATTAAACAAAAATAGTATTTAGCAATAAATACACCAACTATTGTGTATACAACAACCACAAACACAACAAGTACCATACGAAATTATGAGCGAGAGTGGGAGTGGCGGAGAACCGCGGACACTGAAACGAGTAGTTCAAAACCACTCCACCTTCGCTCTGGGACTCATTTCAGTAGAAACAGTTTTGATTCGATTTACAATTTTTTGGGGAAAATATGCAAATGTGCATAAATGAATGCATCAGATTTCTTTGCAATTTTGTAAAAAATTTGAATTTAATGAATAAAAATTTAAGAAATTAAACAAAAATAGTATTTAGCAATAAATACACCAACTATTGTGTATACAACAAGACAACAACCACAAACACAACAAGTACCATACGAAATTATGAGCGAGAGTGGGAGTGGCGGAGAACCGCGGACACTGAAACGAGTAGTTCAAAACCACTCCACCTTCGCTCTGGGACTCATTTCAGTAGAAACAGTTTTGATTCGATTTACAATTTTTTGGGGAAAATATGCAAATGTGCATAAATGAATGCATCAAATTTCTTTGCAATTTTGTAAAAAATTTGAATTTAATGAATAAAAATTTAAGAAATTAAACAAAAATAGTATTTAGCAATAAATACACCAACTATTGTGTATACAACAAGACAACAACCACAAACACAACAAGTACCATACGAAATTATGAGCGAGAGTGGGAGTGGCGGAGAACCGCGGACACTGAAACGAGTAGTTCAAAACCACCCCACCTTCGCTCTGGGACTCATTTCAGTAGAAACAGTTTTGATTCGATTTACAATTTTTTGGGGAAAATGTGCATAAATGAATGCATCAGATTTCTTTGCAATTTTGTAAAAAAATTGAATTTAATGAATAAAAATTCAAGAAATTAAACAAAAATAGTATTTAGCAATAAATACACCAACTATTGTGTATACAACAAGACAACAACCACAAACACAATAAGTACGATACGAAATTATGAGCGAGAGTGGGAGTGGCGGAGAACCGCGGACACTGAAACGAGTAGTTCAAAACCACCCCACCTTCGCTCTGGGACTCTTTTCAGTAGAAACAGTTTTGATTCGATTTACAATTTTTTGGGGATAATATGCAAAATGTGCATAAATGAATGCATCAGATTTCTTTGCAATTTTGTAAAAAATTTGAATTTAATGAATAAAAATTTAAGAAATTAAACAAAAATAGTATTTAGCAATAAATACACCAACTATTGTGTATACAACAAGACAACAACCACAAACACAACAAGTACCATACGAAATTATGAGCGAGAGTGGGAGTGGCGGAGAACCGCGGACACTGAAACGAGTAGTTCAAAACCACCCCACCTTCGCTCTGGGACTCTTTTCAGTAGAAACAGTTTTGATTCGATTTACAATTTTTTGGGGAAAATATGCAAATGTGCATAAATGAATGCATCAGATTTCTTTGTAATTTTGTAAAAAATTTGAATTTAATGAATAAAAATTTAAGAAATTAAACAAAAATAGTATTTAGCAATAAATACACCAACTCTTGTGTATACAACAAGACAACAACCACAAACACAACAAGTACCATACGAAATTATGAGCGAGAGTGGGAGTGGCGGAGAACCGCGGACACTGAAACGAGTAGTTCACAACCACCCCACCTTCGCTCTGGGACTCATTTCAGTAGAAACAGTTTTAGTATTTTATTCTTTTTAGGCCAAAATTAAATAAGATAAAACTTTAAATTACACGCATTAATTGTCAATTGGTTTGAAACTCCAGACGCGGAACATTAATCATTATATTTGTTAACAACAATTCAATGCAAAGTATGATGAAATAAATTTCATTTGGTCATATCAAGAAACGGAAAAATTACAAATTCCGTTAAATATAGGACATCTAAATGGTGAGGAAAAAAGTAAAATAATTCCACTATGTCAAAAATTTAAAGACATATTTTATAATGATAAAGAAAAGTTAACATTTAGTAATCAAATCAAGCACGAAATTCTACTCTCAGATCCAAAACCGGTGTACGTCAAGCAATATAGACAGCCCCAAAATCTGAAAGAAGAATTTTCTCCTTGGTCCAGTCCGATTTGGATGGTACCAAAGAAAGCAGGTCCTGACGGTAATAAAAAGTGGAGATTGGTCATCGATTTCAGGAAATTGAATAACCAAACAATCGACGATAAATATCCACTACCCAATATCACAAACATCTTAGATAGTTTGGGAAAAGCTAATTATCTCTCAACTATTGACCTAGCGAGTGGATTTCACCAAACTGAAATCTCTCCGTAGGACATACCAAAAACAAGCTTTTCAGTAGAATCAGGCCACTATGAATTCGTTCGTATGCCCTTTGGGCTTAAAAATGCACCAAGTACATTCCAACGCATAATGGATAATGTACTAGGGGATTTGCAAGGCAAACAGGTATTATGTTATATGGATGACATAGTAGTGTTTAGCCCTAACATTCAAGAACACATGTACCACCTCAAAAAAGTATTTACTAAACTTCGTCAAGCGAATCTAAAAATACAAATAGATAAAACTTTCTTTTACAAAAGGAAATAGGCTTCCTTGGCCATATAGTGTCAAAAGATGGAGTAAGGCCAAATCCATCGAAGGTAGAAGCTATCCTGCAGTATTATACACCTAAAACGGTAAATGAAATCCAAAGTTTTCTTGGAATTACAGAATACTACAGGAAATATATAAAAGATTATGCGAAACTGGCAAAACCATTAACATCATGCCTTAAAAGAGGATCAAAAATCGAACATTCAAACGAATATATAGAATGTGTAAATCGGTTTAAACACATTTTTATCAAATAACCCGCTTTTACAATTTCCTGATTTTACTCAACCATTTGTGCTTACTACGGATGCGTCGAATTATGCGTTAGGAGCAATTCTCGGCCAATGGCAAATTGGATCAGATAAATCAATCGATATGCATCTCGAACGTTAGGTTCTACAGAAATAAACTACTCCACAATAGATAAAGAGTGTCTGGGAATAGTTTGGGCATGCAAGTACATATTTTCGTCCTTACTTGTATGACAGAAAATTTACCATCGTAACGGACCATAAACCATTAATTCACCTCTTTAACATAAAGGATCCTTAATCTAAAATGATTCGATGGATACTCCAATTAGAGGAATACGACTTTACTATACATTATAAAAAGGAATCACCAACACTAATGCAGATGCATTATCCCGCATTAGGTTAAATGAAATGTTGAAATCAAAAGCGTTGAAGGTACCAGAAACGATAGATTCAATCATAAGTCGCTCAAGTGAAAAAATTAAAACTAACGACATGTCACAAACTAACATGAACAAGACAGTTCATAGTGGTTATATGAACACAACCACAATTATTAAAGAAAAATGCAAATGCTCTTCATTCTCCCAGCACCAGGATGGTACACACAAAAAAATATGCGGTGTAAATAGGTTTTTTATCCTAATGACTAATTTATTTTTATCCAATCGGATAATACTTTTAAAAATTAACACCGCATTATCGGATAAATATCTGAGTATATCCGATGGGACGAACATTTTGAAAACCAAATTACTTTATCTTGTTTGGTGTTAAATGTTGTTTAACCGTTTTTACATTGTATGGTAATATTATTATATTAAATGGGAAACCCCCAAACAATCAGAAAAACTCCGTTTTGATAAAATGAAATGTATTTTTGGTGTTTAGATTAATAATTTAAAATAGAACAATTTTTTCGCTCATAACTTAAAAAAATAAAAATGAAAAAGCAAAAATAAAAACAAAACTAAACGAAAAATAAAAACTAACATGATTTTCAGTGGCAAAAAAATTTTGATTCAAATTTTTGGATTTATTATTTTTTGCCACAGAACACAATTTTGGATTTTTTTGTTGACGTTTACTCACACATAAAAAAAAAACTAAACGTCATGTGAAGTTGTCAAAAAAGACGTCGCGCCATTTATATTTTATTATATTTGTGATGATTGTTTAAGCAATTTGTGTTTAATAAAATAAAAATTGTTTAATTCAAAGTGTTGTTTTATAAAGATTATTGCGTGTGCACAAGCGTACAACAAATAACCTTACAACTTTTGCATTTCATCAGCTGTAAATTATAGTAAATAACGCAAACTTGAAAGCCGTGTTTTTTTCTTGTTTTTATTATAGATTTTACTATAAGTATTTTATTAAATACATAATTCATTTATAATAATGTCTGACGAATCAAATGAAAGCGAGTATGGCTAAAATGGATAATAATCGAACTAAAAGTATCAATAAGCCCCGAAGAATATGAAATTTTGCAAAAGTTATTTAGACGGGCTCTTCGTGACTACTACAGCACGGATATTGCTATCGAATATGCTAAATTAACCGTTTTATGGGATAACTACGAAATTTTCAATTTTTTTCAAATCAATCAAAAAATCAATAAATAATTTCAATAAATTACTATATTTTATTTATTTAATAAGAATTTTTTCTGTATAAAACTCAGAATTCCATATAATATTTCGCAAGGCTCGTTCAATTACATCCAGTTTTGTAACACCGACTGCTTTAAATCATCCTCCTCTTCTTCGCTATCATTTAATAATGAATCAATAAATTCCATGTACTCGAACCAAACATTCGCACATAAACAATAGTCGGTTATCATACGCTCGTATATCGCCTGTAGAAAATTATCTTCCAGAAGATATTCACAGTCATTTATGTACTACAAGTATAAGCGCTCCTTCTCGCCATATTTTTTTGCGTCAAGATTTTTTAATTTTAATTCAAATGGAAGAATTTTACGGAGTATATTAATCGCACGATTATAACTACGATCCACCGTTTCCCAGTCAATCTCCGTTGCACTTACCGTATCGTGTTTTTTAGCGAATTCTTTGTATACTGTTTCAACTTCTATAAGAGATAGTTTACATTCGGCTTGGTAAATGTTTAACATTTTTTTTTATAATTTCTGGAGAACTGAAATTAGAAGACAATTTAGTGAATACCTCAAATGAATGTAAATGCACTCTCTTACTCATCTAATTTAATTTGAAAATGATTAAGTTGCTTTTGAAACAGCTGAGAGTCATTAAGACAGTTAAAGACATATTTTGATAATAATATTTCATCCCAGATTTCATCGTTATCCCATAAAACGGTTAATTTAGCATATTCGATATCAATATCCGTGCTGTAGTAGTCACGAAGAACCCGTCTAAATAATTTTTGCAAACTTTCATATTCTTCGAGGCTTGTTGATAATTTTAGTTCGATTATTATCCATTTAAACCACATTCACTTTCATTTGATTCGTCAGACATTATTATAAATGTATTATTTAATAAAATATAGTAAAATCTATAATAAAAACAAGAAAAAAACACGGCTTTCAAGTTTGCGTTATTTACTATAATTTACAGCTGATGAAATGCAAAAGTTGTAAAGTTATTTGTTCTAACATTGTTATCACCGGCACACGCAATAATCTTTATAAAACAACACTTTGAATTAAACAATTTTTATTTTATTAAACACAAATTGCTTAAACAATCATCACAAATATAGTAAAATATAAATGGCGCGACGTCTTTTTTGATAACTTCACATGACGTTTAGTTTTTTTTTATGTGTGAGTAAACGTCAACAAAAAAATCCAAAATTGTGTTCTGTGGCAAAAAATAATAAATCCAAAAATTTGAATCAAGATTTTTTTGCCACTGAAAATCATGTAACAAAAAACTAAAAAATGTCCAAACTATTTAATCTGTTTACGTCAAAAAAAAATGATAAGAGAATTCGCCAATCGGCATTCAGCAATAATATTTCGCATGTGTTGGTAAACGGCCACTTTAATTAGGGTAGGCTTAAACGCCGTTGACAAATTGACAGCGATTATTGACAGGAAAATGTGCAGTGTATCATGTAACCGCGACTAAAATTTCGCCTGCTTGCAAATTTCGTTTGTTATCACAGAAAATTAAAAAATATGGATATCGGCTCCTCGAATAACAAATTTTATTTCAACAATTATTGAACTAAACAACTACACTTGACCCGTGGCGAGCTGCAGCTATCGGGGGGGGGGGGGGGGGGGGGGGATATTGTTACAGGCTGGCAACTGCCAACCTGCAGATATTCACTAAGCGCATGCAGAGGCCTCCACGGTGATGTTTTGCCGGCTACGTTCTCAGGGAGAAGTGCGAAGGGTCGTGGGGTTTGAGGCATGCATGGCTCCTGGCTTACACCGTGATGATTACAGATAATTAAATAAAAATAAAGCGCAAATAATAATAAAATATACCCGGAGTTCCGCCGAAATTCGTCGGCCGGAACCTGAGGAACGAACAACGAAATAATCATAAGAGAGAGAGAGGTGCCTTGGTGCGCGCATCCATTCGAACTCAAACAAGGTCGAGCCTTGGTTACGAAACTGGATGCGGGCACCAAGAGACCGCAATCAACACTGCAACGACACAGAGGGAGTCTCCGCTCCCATCATACCGACCGAAAAAAATTTAATATTTCATTTTATTCACAGAAAAAAAACAACAAAAGGAAAACAACTTCCCCCTTCACCCGCACCAGAAGAAAACGAGAGAGAGAGAGAAAAAGCAATGCGTACCGAGCGCGTGCACCCGCTGTGCGGCGCTCGATCACAAAAATGTTGAAAATTATATATATATATATATATATATAGGAATATAATAAAAATATATATAAAAAAATATAAAATCAAAAAGAATTAAAATAAAAAAATAAAACAAATTGTACCTTAATTATTATCAAAAAAAAATGTTGCGGCCTTGCGCCGTTATTGTTGCGGGGCCTCTCCCCGATAAAAATTGGGTTGCGGCCTTGGTGCCGTCATGCCACAGGCAACTTCCAATGCCCGGACCGTTGGGCGTCTTCCCGCCGTAAATAATAAAAATAAACCCGAATGGCCTTGGTTGACCACCCGTATCGTTGCGGGGCCTTTCCCCGTTACCAAATAAATACAAATGGCCGGTTGACCACCCGTATTGTTGCGGTGCCTTTCACCGATACCAATAAAAATTTTCTCGCCGAAATAGGTTGGGCGTTGGCTCGCACAAACCCAAAAAAATGTGGCTCTAACTGGCCACCCGGAAAAATATTTGACCTCGCCTGGTTGAGCACTTTGTTGCGGGGCCTTTCCCCGATACCAATAATCAGGCCTTGATCGACCGCTAAATCCACTATTCAACACCGAAAAAATGAGGATGAGTGTTGGCTCGCTGATATCACCGTAGATCGATAAAAGTTGAGTTGCAAAGGGCCTCGTTGTCGACCACCCGTTACAATTGCGGTATTGCAAAATGGCGAACTACTTTCATGTAAATAATTATTTTGTCATGAGATAACAATAATCATTCTTCAAACAAAATTTTGTAATTTATTTTTATTTAACACAATTATTTTATTATTTTCTATTATAATATAATAAATAAATATACATAATATATTTATATATGAGAAATATACGTAATGATAAATCTATGACGTTTGATGAAGTACATAATAAAACTTAACAAAATATTTTTTTTTCTATTCACTACAATATTTTATATGTTTTCAATTTATTTTATAAATTAACACTTTGCAAAAAAAATTAATTAGTTTTATTTTATATTATACATAAGGCATTTTATTTATTATATATTTTCTAAATATATTTCAAACACTCAATTTATGAAAAAAATAATAATGTCATGAAAGAACTTTTGGAACACTCAACAAAATACCAATACTCCGTGTGGTAAAATTCACTCAAAATCCAAAAATTGAATGCCACACCAAAAAAAACATTCGAGCGTCGCACAGCTCGTAAAACGTTTTAGAAGAAAATGCATCTCTCTTCTCTGTCTCTCCTTTATACCAAATTTTCGTTGGTACAAAAGAGAGACATACAAGAAAAAAACATTTTTTTCAAAACGTTTTACTTTGCACACACTCGATGCGCATTGCTCTCTCTTTCTCTCCCATTTTCGTTCCGTTGCCAACATAACAGAAGAAAACACACAAGAATCCATCCACCAAGAAACCACGTTTAGACAGCGAAAACCCGGACGCAAGAAACCACGTTTAGACAACAAAAACCCGGACGCAAGAAACCGTGGAGAATAGAAACAAATTTACAAAAATGTCTTGTTAAGACAACACAGTCGTAACAGTAGGTTAGCGGTGAATTAAATAAACCGTCCCCAACCGCAGCTCTGCTGGGAGGAGAGTCTCAGAGAACGGGGGAGTGGTCAACCTCTGTTCACCAAATTCTGAGTGCCTAAGATACCCAGTAGGGAAAGGCGAACTGATGGCGCCTTGAAACCATCGACCATAACCACGGTGAACTGAGCACCACGTTTCCTGTGCTCCCGGGCCTCGAGGTAGTGAGTGGGGAACCCTATAAACGGTTATCCCATGAATGAAGTGGGTCCCATTTGTTTGGGATATCCATATGAATGGGTGAATGAGTGAGTGAATGTGGGAGGAGGGCGAGGGTGCGGGGGGTGGGGTGCTCAGTAAGCCAATGGGCTGGATTAAGGTGTTACGCGACCCGTGCTGATGATCGGCTAGGCTGGGGGCCCATTTAACAAAGCCCAGTCTTGAACGGAGCCCTCTGGATACCTGGCGACCTCCAGTTGTATTTAGCCTTGCTTGCGTATACGGATCTCTGCGCAAGTTGACCTATATTTCTCCGATACTCGTGGGAAAAACATGGAAGAAACTAAAATTAAAACTAAAGGGGCCGGCACCCTTCAAAAACTGGAAGAAGTTAGCAACTCTAACCGTAAAGGTGGGGCTTCATCATCAGGGATAAGCGACACTTTGGCATCGAAGCCAGGTGGAAGCGGAACCGCTAAAGGAAAAAAGGGGGAATTGAGAGAGATCCCTCAGTCGAAGCGTCGATACAGGGAGAGACATACAGGGAGAGTGACAGCTCGGAAAGGGCCCTTGTGTCTAAAAGACAGAGGTCCCAGGAAGAGCTGGAAACGGGCGAGAGTAAGCGAGCCAAGGTCCAGGTAGAAAAGACGTCGGGTGCTCCTAGGGATCAAAAACTGAAGCTATTCAGTGAGATCCTAAAGGAGCACGTGTTGGTGCTAGCCGTCATTGACAGAAGTCAGGAAGATGGGAGCATCACGTCAGAGAAATGGAGAGTAGTGTTTAACGTACTAAACTCCATTTTTCTGCGGATCCTGAGAGAAAATCCGGGATCCCCCCCGTCCTGCAGAGATGCGGGATGGTACCACGGGCGCGTGAAGTTGACTGCGTGCTCAGATCAGAGATCGGTCGACCTTTACAAAAGGGCAATGGCCGAAGTAGGCGAGGTGTGGCCGGGCGCGAGGCTTGATGCAGTCTGCAGGGAGGAAATCCCGAGCAGGCCGAGGGCACGTATTTGGCTGCCAACCGAGCCGGATAAAATAGAAGAGATCCTCGAGATCATTCAGGCCAGTAATCCCGATCTTCCAACGGAAGACTGGAGGATTATAAAGCGAGAGGAAGCTAAGGGAGGCTTTAAATTGGCAATCATGCTGATCAATAAAGAATCCCTGGCTTCCCTTGCAAAATCAAAGGGAGTGATCAACTTCGGGTTCGGGTCGATCACTCTCAAAGTATATAAAAAAGGACGAGACCGACGCAACTGCGAAAGACCAGCCTGGGGGTGACGGCGAACGGACCCAGCAGGAGGCGGTCAAGCGGGCTGAGGACGGCCAGGAAAGTAATGCTTCGGCTCTGGGGAGCATAGTTAGGGGAGGTAGCCTCCTCTCTCTGGAGTCTGATGGGGACATCCTGTCAGGCTCTCGACGAGAGGAAGCCAGTGTCCAGAACAAAGAGGTAGATGGCACTATCCTGATGCAGGGAGTGCAGGAAGAGGTGAGTAAGGTCGACTACAATGGTTAGCATTGTCTAAATAAACCTACATCACACGAAGGCTGCCTCGGCAGCTCTCGTTCTCAGACTGACTAAGTCAGATGAGGATTTAGTGTTAATCCAAGAACCTTGGATTAACAATAACAGGATCTGTGGCCTCAGAATGAAAGGGTATAAATTATTATACGCAAGCAACTCTGAGAAGATCAGATCGTGTATTTTAGCGAAAAATAATTTGAATATTTTTCTTCTTCCACAATTTAGTAGCGGAGACGGTACAGCGGTGAGCGCTGAGGTTGGCTGTGGGAAGCTATGGCTAGCCTCAGCCTATATGGATCGCGAGAAGGAGGTTCCACCGGACAACCTGGGGGAACTGATCCGGGAAGCAGATCAAAGAAGAGTAGGTGTTGTACTCAGATGTGATGTAAATGCGCATCACACAATCTGGGGAAGCACAGACATCAACGAGAGGGGTGAGTTATTTTTTGATTATTTATTAAATACCAACCTTTTAGTTTGCAATATTGGACGAGAACCAACATTTATTGTTAAAAATCGACAGGAGGTTTTAGATGTCACCTTTGTGTCAGAAACGATCTTTCATATGATCAGAGGGTGGAGAGTGGCGAAAGAGCACTCATTCTCTGATCATCGATATGTAATTTATAACCTCGACATTAAACCTGTTACCCGGAAATCCTTCAGGAATCCCAGAAGGACAAACTGGAACAAATATGGAGAGGTGTTGAAGGAACTACTGCCGCTGGAGTTTCCTGGACTTCCGGCGACAGTAGAGGAATTAGATGGCATGGTTGATATTGTCACAAAGGCATGCAATCTTTCATTTAATGCTGCGTGCCCCCTAATAGAGCCTAGGGGTAGGCAGAAACCGATATGGTGGACCAAAGAGTTGGGAACATATCGGAGTGTGTGTAGGAGAGCTTTTAATAAAGCTAAGAACACAAGGGAGGTTCGGGATTGGGACTCCTATAAGGAGGACCTCAGAAAGTACAAAAAAGAGTTGAGGAAGGCACAAAGGGGGTCTTGGAGACTCTTCTGTTGTAGAATGGAAGAGGTCTCTGAGACTTCTCGCCTTAGGAAAATTCTAGCTACTAACCCAACCAGTCCTAGTTATTTAATTAGACCAGACGGGTCATGGACAACTTCAAGTGCGGAATCATTGGAGCTCCTCATCGAGATCCATTTTCCGGGAAGCTTTGAAAACTCGACAGAGCCTGGAGCTAATCGAGTAACACCTTCAATAGAGATGGAGGGCATCGCGGATAAGGAGCGAATCCGTTGGGCGCTGAACGGGTTTAAACCTTATAAATCGGCGGGCCCGGATCGGATTATACCAGCAGAGATCCAGAGAAACTCAGCAGTCATCCTCCCCTGGCTGGAAGGTATCTTCATGGGATGTCTGAAACTGGTATATATTCCTAAAAAATGGACGGAGGTCAGAGTGGTCTTTATCCCGAAATCGGGAAAAAGCTCGCATGCCTATCCAAAGGATCTGAGACCTATAACTCTATCATCCTTTCTGTTGAAAACCTTGGAAAGGTTGGTAGATATAGGTATTCGATCAAAAATTGAGCCCAGGAGTTGGGCAATGTCGCAGCATGCGTACTGTAAGGGAAAGTCGGTGGACACAGCTCTGCACGATCTAGTACGCATGATTGAGAAGTCAATTTACTCGCAAGAGTTCTGTATGGTAGCATTTCTCGACATTGAGGGTGCCTTTAATAATGTTAAAACGGAGGCGATCATGGAAGGATTGCTATTTTTGAACGTGGACTACCCCATATGTAGGTTGATAAATCAGATGCTGGTAAGCAGGATTATTACCTCGAAACTGGGGGAGGCCACCATCAGAAGGCGGGTGGTTAGAGGAACCCCGCAAGGAGGTGTAATGTCCCCCTTTCTTTGGAGTGTTGTGATGAATGGATTGCTCTTGGAACTGGAGGGAGAGGGGATAGGGGTTGTGGCGTATGCGGATGATGTAGCGATAGCTGTCTCAGGCAAATATCCGGATACGATTAGGGATATTATGCAGAATGCACTCCTAATCGTTACGAAATGGGCCAGCAAATGTGGATTAGGGATTAACCCCTCCAAGACAGAGCTGGTACAATTTACTAAGAAATATAAAATTCCGGTAGTTAGTCCTCCTACCGTGAACGGCACTAGACTAGCTTTTGCTGACAGAGCGAGATTTCTGGGCATAATCTTGGACAGTAAGCTAAGCTGGAAGCCTAACATTGTAGAAAGGGTGAATAAGGCTAATGTAGCCATCTACTCGTGTAAGAACGCCATAGGGAAGAGATGGGGTCTAAAACCAGAGCTAGTACACTGGCTCTATACCGCTGTGGTAAGACCTGTGCTGATGTACGGGATGGGTGTGTGGTGGCCAGCTCTAGAGAAGGTAACATATAGGAAGATGTTGGAGAAGGTGCAAAGAACGGCCTGCATGATTATAAGTGGGGCGCTTAGGTCAACACCTACACGCGCTTTAGAGGTTATGTTCCACCTTATTCCAATCGAATTTTTTGGTAAGCAGATGGCAGCCAATGCGGCTACAAGGCTCTCGGCTGTCTCTCAGTGGAAGTGTCTTCAGGCGGGACACTCAACGATAGTTAGATCGCTAAGGGAAGAACTGGCGAATCTAGATTATATTAAACCAACGTTGTGCTTCGATAAAGTTTTCCGGACCATCTTTCCTTCGAGAGAATCCTGGAGGAATGGATCAATACTGGAAAACGAGGCACTGCAATTTTTCACGGACGGTTCTAAGCTAGACGGCAAAGTAGGAGCCGGAGTCTTCTGTGAGAAGCTTAATGTTAATATTTCCGTTCGTCTCCCTGACTACTGCAGCGTGTACCAGGCTGAAGTGGTGGCGATAGGCGAAGTCGGGACATGGTTGAAGCATAACGTGGTATCCGTTAGGGATATCGCAATTTATGTGGACAGTCAGGCGGCGGTCAGATCGCTAGAGACAGTTTGTCTGAAGTCACGGGTGGCGCTGGATTGCCGATCATCTCTTAAGGAGATGAGCGAGTATTTCAGTATCCAGATAATCTGGGTCCCTGGTCACTCGGACATCACGGGAAACTGCAGGGCGGACGAACTAGCTAGGTACGGTACGACTCTCCAGATGCAACCGGAAAGGGCAGGTCTGGGGAGGCCGGGATCCGATTATCCGTGAACCTCTATTATCCGGGATTTTTCGTACGCATCCCATTTTTTTGAGTCTCTTGATTAACCGGGATTTCATCTGATTAACCGGGATTTTTCATCTTCCTTTCATCTTTTACAAATTTCGATAAAAGTACTATTTCTTCTAATTTGTACCGTATTGTGTTTTAAGGAATATTTTGATGTGCATAAAAAAAGGAATATGATTACCGTTACAAATGTTTAGTGTTCATTAACTTGTGAAGAATAGTTTTAGTTTATATTGCAGTTTAATGAAGCGCGGTTAATGTTTAAAATTCGTTGCGTATTTATTATTCCAATTTTCAATTACATATTTTGATTCATATAGACAAACGGTAAGAAGATTACTTATAGTATAATAGTATACAGGTGATTAAAATGTTAGATACATATAACTTATCTGTAGAAAACTGTTGATTTACATTTAGGTGCTATGCTTCCATCAACATCAACTTCATCTAAAAGATCAAGAAAGGTTTTATCTATTAAAGAAAAAATAGATATTATAGACCAACTCCAAAAAGGCATATCTGTAAAAAATTTATCAGTGAAATATGAAGTGGGGCAACAAACTGTTTACGATATTAAAAAACGAAAAGACGAAATTCTCAAAATTCTTATCAGAATCCGATTCCATTAAACATTTAAACGTTCGAAAAACTTTAAAAGGCGCTGAACATGCACAAGTAGATGCAGCAACGTACGAATGGTTTCGCCAACAAAGATTTAGAGGTTTACCTATTTCGGGAGCAATGATCATCGAAAAAGCAAAATATTTCCACGCAACGTTCGAAATAGAAACAATATGCCATTACTCGCAGGGCTGGTTGGGAAATTTTAAAAGCCGTCATGGAATTCACAGTCTCAAAGCGTCCGGTGAAAAAATATCGGCCGATTATGAAAGTGCAACACTATTCGTCGAAGAGTTAGATGATTTAATAAAATCGGAAAAATTAACATTACACCAAATTTATAATGCTGACGAGACGGGGATTTTTTGGAAGGCGCTACCCCGAAGAACTTTAGTATGCAGTAACGAATCGAGTGTAGAAGGGGCCAAAGAATCGAAAGAACGACTGACTGCCCTTATGTGCACTAACGCTTCTGGAACTCATAAATGCAAACTATTGGTAATTGGGAAAAGTGCACGTCCAAGAGCTTTCAAGAATATAAAGGAGTTACCAGTTCTCTATATGTCAAACAAAAAGGTTTGGGTAACCCAAGAATTATTTTTGAAATGGTTCGATAACCATTTTGTGGCTGAAGCTAGAAAAAGTTGTAAGGATTTAGGGCTGGGAGAGGATTGTAAAATTTTATTACTATTAGATAACTGCCCCGCACATCCGGATGTGGCTAAATTTAGAAGAAACAACATAATAGTCAAGTATTTGCCCGCTAATTGTATGAGCTTAATACAACCGATGGACCAGGGTGCAATTCGAAGCTGCAAGTGTCATTTTCGCAAGGGAATGTTAAGGAAACTAATAAACTTGCAGACAGAAGGTGACGTGACCTCTTTCATCAAAATTTTTAATTTAAAACACGCAATATGGTGCCTTTCCCGAGCTTGGGATGACGTAACCGAAGCTGTTTTAAAATCATATTGGAGCAGTATTTTGTTTGAAAATGATTATGAAACTTCGGAAAATTTAAATTGTGAAGAGGACAACGTTGAAGACATTGCAATAGATGAATTAAATCAGGGCATAATGAGCCAAATGAATAGAGATGAATTTGTTAACTGAGTAGATTCGGACATTGAAGCACCCACATTCGCAACATTAACTGATGCTGAAATAGTGGAAATGGTATTAAATCCTAATGAAGATCAAGAGAAACTCGACAGTGATGACGATGTGAATGAGGAACCTCTCCCAAATGTAAAGACGAACGATGCTATTACTGCTTGTGAAACTCTTTTAAATTATTTAGAGAGTCATGACATTGACGAAATAAGTGTGCAAGATAAAATGCACGTTCATAGGATACATGCCAATTTAATTGTGCATCAGCGGAAAAGCCAACGACAGACCAAAGTAAACGAATTTTTCCGTAAAATTTAAACAACAACAGCCGAAGCTGATGAAAGTTAATTTTTATTAGGATTTTTTAGTTAATTTTGAAATTATAATTTTTAAATAAATGTTTTAATTTTTCGAAAAAAATTTTTATGTAAGGTAAAGATAAATAATTTGTACTTTCAATTTCAGGATTTAATGTACAATTTTGATTACTTCTTTGTTTCCAAATCACTTTATTTATTAATTTTTTAGGATACTGATTATTTACCAAAGTGTTTTCCAAAAGTTTAAAATTATTGTAATGAAATTTAGTATCGGACAAATTTAGAATTTTTTGAGTTAAACTTTTGATTGTATTAATTTTGTAAGAAATAGGAAGCCAAGAATTAAAATTTAGATAACGACCGGACCAGGTATTTTTATGGTACCAGTCAAAAGAAACTTTACCATCCGGTTCATGAATTAAAAGTAAATCTAAAAATGAAATTTTGTGGTCAATTTCTTTTTCAACAGTAAATTTTATTCTATTATCCAAAGAGTTAAATACATCCAGAAAAATTTCAATTTTTTCTTCAGGGATTGCCGTTATAATGTCATCTACATAACGAAAGTAAAATAACGGTTGAAAATCCAGAGTTTAATCCCATTTTTTTCCAAAAATTCCATCATTTAATTTGCTATTATGGGACTAATAGGAGAACCCATTGGAGAACCAAAAGTTTGTTTATAAATTTTATTGCCAAAAGAAAAATCAGAATTATTCAAAACTATTTGCAATGCCGACATAAATTGAACTTTAGTTAATTTAGTTTTTGAATTTTGTTTAGTACTCCTCCAGTTATCTTTAATAATGTTAGTCACACGTCTATTATCAACATTAGTGAACAAAGACGTAACATCCAAAGAAACTAAAAGGTAATTTTGAGGAAGAGTAACATTCTGAATTTTTTGTTTAAAACCTTTCGAATTTAGAATATTTGAATTTGTATTACCAACACTAAATTTTAAAATATTACCCAAAAAGACGATAAACTATGTGTTGGACCATTAATTGAACTGATAATTTGTCTATATGAAAAACCAGGTTTGTGGATTTTTGGTAATCCATATAATTTTGGAATCACCGAATTATATTTGGTTAACATTTTTCTAGTTGTTTCATCCACATTACCGGAATTTTTCCAATCTTTAACCATTGTGTTAATTGACTTCTGTATCGGAACTGTATTATCTTTTGGTAATTCTACATATGTTGTGTTATCGTTGAGTAAATTTTCCATTTTTGTAACATATTCAATTCACGATGTTATAACAGTTACGTTACCTTTGTCCGCACGAGTTATCACAATATTTGGATTAGCTTTCAAAAATGATTTAGATTGTTTAACATAACTTAAAATACGATTTTCAAAACGAGTTAATACATATATTTGAATTAGATTTATATTTAAAATTTGTCAAAATATTTATAAAACGGTTCCGAATAGTATAACGATCATTATCGTTCAAATGAAAAATTGCACTTTCGACATCAGAAATAATTTTGAAATAAGGAACTGAATGGCCAATTGAAAGAGGACAAAATTTGTTTCCCAAACTTAAAATAATTTTGACATGAAAAGGAATGAAAATAAGTCAAATTCAAATCAAATAAGTGCACTTTCGGAACATATTAGAGATACCAACCATAATATTATTTTTGAAGATGTAGACATTTTGGAAAAACAATCTAATTACAGAAAACGATCTATTTTGGAAATGTTACATATAAAATCTAGTTCAAATTCTCTTAACAAAATTAACGATTTCGCGTACATTGGCAATTCATATGATCTATTTTTATAATT
Source organism: Nephrotoma appendiculata (assembly GCA_947310385.1). Classification (NCBI taxonomy): domain Eukaryota; kingdom Metazoa; phylum Arthropoda; class Insecta; order Diptera; family Tipulidae; genus Nephrotoma; species Nephrotoma appendiculata. The sequence continues at coordinate 13,581,737 of OX371226.1, read as the reverse complement.
TGATTTTTTGCTTTTACACAATTCAAATATTATTTGAAATGGATAAAATTATTTTCAATTTATGTTTTTAGTCAAATTTTATTTTGTAAAGTGTTTTTTCTGTAGATATCAATTTTTGTTGCTTAGCTAAAATAAAGAATATATTTTTTCTAGTAGCGAGCGATATCTACAGGAAAATAGCTACGTTTTAGTTAGTCTTGATTTCGATTTTATTTTATTTTGTATAGAAAATATTTTTTTTGTTAAATTGATTTACATACTTTTGAGAATGGAACCGAAATGGTTCCGAAAGCTTAAGTAATAATAAATAAAATATTAAAAGAGCTAAATAACCGTTATTTTAATTTTTTAAACCTTTCATTTCTTAACTTTTTTTTTTAAATTAGACGGCGATAATTAGGAATTTGTTTTGTTAATATGTAATTTTTTCCAGCGAATTGAACGAGCAATGGGACGGCCAGTTGGCCCAATTAAGAAACCACCCTGTCAATGTAGAGGAAGTGTTTACTATTAGTGATGGTATATCCACTACTTTATGTGAAGTGGTTACATGCCAGCCTTGGCCATATTGTATGGTAACGCAAACACAAAACTTTCTTTTGAAGAAGAGAGCCCTAAGCTCTTATGGCGTTTTTTAATATCATTACTAAATAAATATTTTAAGCAAAATAAGTTATTTTCATCAGGCACTCCAAGTTTCCATTTACAACTGTATTTTGATGAGTTCCAAGTTGTTAACCCTTTAGGATCGAAAACAGGTATCCATAAAATCTTAGCATTTTATTTTACGGTTCATTTGCAAAACATTCATTTAGTTGCCTTGTGTCATTACGCAGATATAAAGCGGCTTGGTTATCAGCTATTTTTAGAACCAATTGTAGAAGATCTAAATAGCTTGAAACCTACGGAATTGATGTTATATATAACGGAGTTTCTCATAATCTCAAAGGATCAGTTTTTTCTTTGCGCCACGACAATTTATACGCAAATTCTTTGTATGGTTTAAATGAATCATTCAAATCCAGCTATTTCTGCCGCTTTTGCAAAATGCACTCACAAGATACCCAAAAGTTTTTGAAGGAAAATTTAGATTTAATCCGGAAAAGAGAAGATTATCATCTTTACATTGAGAATAAAGAATATGGTATACAATCCTTATGTTTCCTTAACGAGCTTAAATATTTCAACACTTTTGAATCTCATAGCGTGGACATTATGCATGACATTTTAGATGGTATTGGCCAACATGAGGTTAAACTTTTTATATTATACATAATCAAAGAACGGAAACTAATTTCTATAGAAAATTTAAATAAAAATATTAAAAATTTCAATTTCGGATATCTTAATAGATCCAATATTCCCTCGTTAATTACCTTAGATAGTAAAAGTAAAAACTTAAGACAAAAGGCTTCACAGTTTTGGTGTCTGCTTCGATGCCTACCGTTTATAATTGGTAACTTGATTGATGAAGCTGATAGTGATTGTTTGGCAAAGTTTAACGTTATACTCTTGCTTATTAAAATAACAAATATAGTTTTCTCGCCCGTACTTAATGAAGAGTTAGAAATACTCATTGAAGAACATCATACACAGTTTTTAAAACAGTTTCCAGGTAATAGCTTTATTCCAAAACAATATTTTTTAACGCATTATAGTCGAATTATTCATATGATGGGTACATTAACAACCTTATGGACAATGCGCTATGAAGGTAAACACGAACAATTTAAAAGGACTGCTCACTCAACGCGTAACTTTAAAAACATTTGCTTACTTTTAGCTACTAAGCATCAGGAGACTAATTATGTTGATTGTGAGACATCAACGTTTGACTTTAAATTGGAATTTAAAATTCAAAATAATTTGGAATTTCAATCTTTAAATATAGATGTAGAAAATTTTACGTCAAAATTAAATGTTTGTAATAATGATAAAATTAACATTTTAAAAGAAGTTAAATATGGATTTTTATATAAAGTTAAATTTATAATTTGCACTAGTAAAAAAGATAATTTAAATCTTCCAAAATTTGGAATCATTGACCAAATAATTGAAAGTAATAACATCATATGTTTTTTGTATCGTAAACTAACTTCATAATTTCAAATTTTGTTTAAAAATGTAATGTAATGAATACTATAAATAATTTAAAAATAAAAGAATTATTCATTTAAAATTTATTGTTAAGTTTAAATTTATTTGGCCTAATTTCGCATTTGAACCCACCACATTTCCTTCCAAAAACCTACTTTGGAAACTTTTAAAAAAGTCCAAACGGATTTCTTCAAAAACAAATTTTACACCGTTTTGATTTTTTGGAAACATTTTACCGGATATTTTTCAAAACCTTAAATGTGTATTATTTGCTGATTAAAACGGCGTAAATCCTAAAATAAAAACGGTGTTGTTATATCTACAAAGTCGATGATTATTTGTATGTATACTCGGTGTTAATTTGATAGCACTGAAAGAGGCTAAAATTAGTCGAATTCGGATTAAAATATTCTACCCAAAAATATTTAACATAATATAAACATGAAACATCCGATCGAACGCGATTTTGGAATATCCGATGGTTGAGATCCTATGTAACACGGATTCGGTGTTGAGGTAACCCCTTTTTTTGCATTGTATGGGTACAAAAGTTTCTGACTTAGCTACTCAGAAAGAAATTGAAAAATTTGCACAAATCCAAATCGATAATGATTCGGTAAAAAGCAAAAGTTTCAACATAAAAGAAAGAAAAACCTCTTTGAATAGGAATCAATTGGAAATAATCATTGATTCAAACCATGAAAATATCAAAGAAACATTTTTTATAAAGCACGAAATATTCCAACGTGTTATAATTAAAAAATCAAAATACAACTCGGATGACGTAATATACATATTAAATAAATATCTTCGTAAAAAGCATATTACAGCATTATTTGTAACGCCGAGGTATTTGCCCTGATTGATAATGTATATACCAACAACTTTTCCGATTCAAACCTAAAAATAGTTCGTACAAAAGTTCAAAAAATTGATATTGGCAACTCCTTAAAACAAGCCGAAATCATCATTAACGAACATAATAAATCTCATAGAGGCATTAGTGAATATTATACGAAACTAGCTGACCCGGCGAACCTCGTTTCGCCCCAAATTTTTTCGCTACGAGCAAATAATGTTGTGCTTCACGAAAATTGATTTTGTTGAGAGATAAAATCAAACAACTCAACTCAATTCACAATATAAGATTGAGTTGAATGGCATTCCATTCTATATTCATCGAATTCAACACTTAATGCAAGTTAATGTTGCGTTCGTTCGTTCCGTCATTTTTTCGACCAATCATCCCTTGTGGAAAAATCAAGAAGAACAAAATTAATAATCATCATTTTTGAGCAATCAATATGATTGGTCGTAAAAATTGTCAGAACGAACGAACGTAACCATAAAGGCGGCATAATGTATTGAAAAGTGAATAAAATGTCGATTCAAACTCAGGAATCTATAGAAATTTGAGTTGTTTTTTCGATTTTTTTCTCTAAGTGTGGAAATGAATTGAAGTCAGTTGGAATTCAAAATAATTCAATGTATTTTATTCGAGTGAAATTAAATGGAATCAATACAATGCATTGTGTTAAAAAATATTTTTCCATTCATTGACCATTAGAAAAACACGGAAATTCCAGATTTATTCGCACACTCCAAACGATTGACTTTGTGATTTATTAATCATATAGCAAACGCCAAACGAATGGGGAACTGAATGCTCTTGAAGTGGAACGAAATGTTAGTTGGAATCAGAAGAATTTTCGGAATTAGAACATTTTCTCCTATGAATTTGCCATTGATGATCGTCGCTTGAATCACGTTGTTCATCAGTTTATTCTCAGCCAATCACGTTCCGTTAAACAATCTTGGATGGTGCAGATTACGTAGAATGATTATCACAGATCCTACCTTGAGTATCAAGTTATAAAGTGGTATTCCAGGCAAATCAAGCGCATTAAAAAACTCGGTCGAAGGTTTTCTCGTCTTGATTGGTCACACAGTCAACGGATTTGTAACAATGCATTTCCCTAGCGATTTGGTTTTGAATCAAGTAATTCAGACTGTTCCTTGTTCTTCGCTGCCAAAATCGCTCGTTTGCTGAGCCAATCATGAGTCGTAAACAATTTCAGTGGATGTGCGGAAACAGATTCGTGATAAGCTCTTCCTTCGACGTCGTGAAAACGCAAAAATTCGATGGAAACGAAATCAATCCTGTCAAAACATCAACAGGAATTTGACCATTGTTAAGCACCAACTGTTGTTTTGAAAAATCAGCAGTTGATGAGTCGTTCTATAATGCGACTCTCGATGTTCGTCGATCTCGGAATGACAGGTAACATTTGACGAAAATTGCTGGCTAGCAGAATCATCGCTCCACCAAAACGTCTTGATTCACTGTGTAAATCCTTCATCGTTCGATTGAACGCTTCCAATGATCGTTTATATACCATCGTGCATTCGTCCCAGATGATGATGCTGAATTCTTGGAATACCGTGGCCATCACCGAGTTCTTGGCAATTGAGCACACTGACTTGTCATTCGTGTGGATATTCATCGGCAACTTGAACACAGAATGTGCCGAATGTGCCATCTCGAGCGTGAACTACTTTCGTTAATGCTTCGTACACGTTCTTTTGCTGTACATTCAAAAGCGAACATTCATTTATAATATTTGGCTCATTGAATTTCGATCTTACGCTTGCTCTCGTTGCAATTCACGATTAAATGCATCGTACATCAAACGGATTGGTGCTGGCGTGTCCAATTTCGACCAATGTGCTGCCGCACATACGCTCGTACATGTCTTCGATCCTGAACAAAGCTTCGTTGCGTATCTCGTCGTTCAACTCGATGCAAAATGTCATCAGCCATCTCGTCCTTGTATTTGTTCCACAATTCCAATGCGTTCGATGGATGACTCGTTGCTATGATGATCGCGAACAATGTACGAATTTGATTTGCCGGGGCAGAAACAGTGGCATCGGCGAGTGTTGGGTACCAATGTGAGTCGTTTTCCAGCAAATTCAAAGGTTTTCAAGCTTCTCGATAAGTGGCGCACAACACACATTCTATAGTACGAAGCGATTCGAATGAAGTAGGACCACGAACATGGGACAAAAGCAAACGGAAGATAGAAGCCTTCGTCTTGTCATGGATGAACAGTGTACACACGGCCAAGCGCCACTGTCAAATACACATCGACGTATCCTGTAACAGGTTCACCTTTCTTTCGTCGTTGAAACTTCTTCGTCGACTGGTTCCAAGTATAATAGCGTATGGCATTTCCCAGTAAAACAATGTTCGTGCGAACGGATCGCTTTGGCAAATTTCGAAGAAATTCGTGAGTGTTGTAGCTGATGGTCGCTCTGCTCGTTGTGCTGCCTTAGCTTCCGTGAAATAGACACGTTGTCCATTCTCCAAGTGCACTCACAAATTTTAAACAGCGGGATGACGTTCATTAATGCAAATGAGAAAATATACCAAAACGCCTCATTGCAACTGACATAACGGCCCAATTGGAATCTTGACACTTCGTCATTTACATTCGGAGCAGCAATTCCGAGCACTGCCAGGTTGCTGCCTTTGTTCACGTATTTCTAGACAAATTAAATGTAATTACAGTACTCAACATTGCTGTTTGTTGCAAATATTTTCGATAGATGCAAAACGGAACGATCCAGTGATTATCGCTCACAATATCTTTTCCTATCACCTCATTGTGACTGTTGTGCCACTATCTTCAGGTGGACGATGCCGATATATTGGATAACCGACGTTTCCACTAATTGTGTATGTCACCAACGAACGCGGATATTGGTTTGTGCATTTATGTATTTCCATCGGCCATACACGATGAATCTGGATTATGATCTCCGCACGGATCGTAAATCATGTTTGTTGCGACTACCGCGAACAACTCTGGGTATGCTTCTGGATCTGGTATTTTGGCGCTGATGATTGAATCGAGTTGATCTGGTCTGATTTTCTCAATTAACAATAGCAGAATGTATGGTAATCCGCGCTTCTGCCACTCTACTGAGTACATCCACCAACGTGGCTCTTCGAAAACCACATGTTTAACGATGAAGTCCATTAGCGTCCTGAGTTTTTGTTTAAACACACGTGCGGTGATGTCATGGCGATCGCTGGAAGTTTGTGCTGGTAGTAGATTAGCGGTAAGTTCAGGCCATTTTGGATTGCATGTGAACGTGATGAACAAATCTGGCTCTCCGTAATGCCGCACATACGTCATAGCATTCTGCGCATATTCATGCATATGTCGTGGGCTGCCAAGATATGTTGCTGGGAGAATGGTCAATTGACCGATGTTGTTACATCCCCGTCCGAAGCGATATCATTGCGCAGATGATTGTACTGCTCGGAACATAGTTTTAATTGATCGAAGCGGATGTAATTGTAACGTTTCGTTTCGATCTTAACATACATATCAATGCAATCTCTCATATCAACCATCTCCTGGCAATTGCGAATACAACAAAAAAAGATTGAGCCTAATCGGTTCAGCCGTTCTCAACTGATGCGCAAGAAAGGAAAAACTCAATTTTCTTTTTCGGTTTTTCCAGAAGTTTTCGAGTTTTCCACTCAGATTTTACAATTTTTCTCTTCTAAAAGACCATCTGGATCCGATACTAACATCAAAAACATCATTTTTCGATTTTCCGACTTTTCGGTGGACTTTCCAATTATCTTTCGTAAGAACCATCTCTTGGAAATTATTAACACAGCAAAAAAAATTGAGCCAAATCGGTTCAGCCGTTCTCAACTATGCGCAAGAAAAAAAATTCAATTTTTTTCGGGTTTATTTTCACTCAGATTTTACAATTTTTCTCTTCTAAATGACCATCTTTTAGAACAGAAAAATTGTAAAATCTCGGATACGTGCAACATCCTGTACAAAAACATCATTTTTCGACTTTTCCGGTGGATTTTTACAAAATTTTCTTTCGTAAGAACCACCCATCTCCTGACTATTCCGAACACAATAAAAAAAGATTAAGCCAAATCATTTCAGCCGGTTTTATATATATAGAAGATTTAGATAAATAGATAAAATAGATCGGAAAAAAATATTAATGTAGCAGAATTTACATCAGAATTAATGGAAAATTTTCTAAAATTCTATGACATAAAAATTCACATCACGACAGCAAAATCTTCTACAGGAAATAGAAGTACATAAAATAGAATACATTCAACAACAGGTATAACACCATTTGAATTGCATTGAGGTAATATTGAGGTAAAGAACATACCTAATTTAAATCCTGTTCGACCAACCACTGCTATAGCAGACGAAACGGAAACAAATAAGATCCGAACAATAGAAAGATTAAATCTAGTAAGAGATGAGCCAAGAACTTTCGAAAAAGATGAAGTGATCTTAGTTCTAAAGCAGTGATTCTTAACAGGGGGGCCGTGGCCCCCTAGGGGTCCGTAAGAAGTTTGCCGGGGGCCGCCAAAGTTTGTAAAATTTCCTTCAGAATATATGCCTTTCTCGTGGTTTTCAGGAGTGCTAATTAGATGGAGAAATTTTGTTTTGTGTTAAGGCGAGATGGAGGCGGTGTCATTTTTAGTACCTCCTACTAATATTGTTACGATTACATGATCGTAACAAGCGCTGTTTGTAACGGGTGATTTTTTAAGAGCTTGAGAACTTTTTTTTAAAAAAAAACGCATAAAATTTGCAAAATCTCATCGGTTCTTTATTTGAAACGTTAGATTGGTCCATGACATTTACTTTTTGAAGATAATTTCATTTAAATGTTGACCGCGGCTGCGTCTTAGGTGGTCCATTCGGAAAGTCCAATTTTGGGCAACTTTTTCGAGCATTTCGGCCGGAATAGCCCGAATTTCTTCGGAAATGTTGTCTTCCAAAACTGGAATAGTTGCTGGCTTATTTCTGTAGACTTTAGACTTGACGTAGCCCCACAAAAAATAGTCTAAAGGCGTCAAATCGCATGATCTTGGTGGCCAACTTACCGGGCCATTTCTTGAGATGAATTGTTCTCCGAAGTTTTCCCTCAAAATGGCCATAGAATTGCGAGCTGTGTGGCATGTAGCGCCATCTTGTTGAAACCACATGTCAACTAAGTTCAGTTCTTCCATTTTTGGCAACAAAAAGTTTGTTAGCATCGAACGATAGCGATCGCCATTCACCGTAACGTTGCGTCCAACAGCATCTTTGAAAAAATACGGTCCAATGATTCCACCAGCGTACAAACCACACCAAACAGTGCATTTTTCGGGATGCATGGGCAGTTCTTGAACGGCTTCTGGTTGCTCTTCACTCCAAATGCGGCAATTTTGCTTATTTACGTAGCCATTCAACCAGAAATGAGCCTCATCGCTGAACAAAATTTGTCGATAAAAAAGCGGATTTTCTGCCAACTTTTCTAGGGCCCATTCACTGAAAATTCGACGTTGTGGCAGATCGTTCGGCTTCAGTTCTTGCAGGAGCTGTATTTTATACTGTTTTACACCAAGATCTTTGCGTAAAATCTTCCATGTCGTCGAATAACACAAACCCAATTGCTGCGAACGGCGACGAATCGACATTTCACGGTCTTCAGCAACACTCTCAGAAACAGACGCAATATTCTCTTCTGTACGCACTGTACGCATTCGTGTGGTTGGTTTAATGTCCAATAAAGTAAACTGAGTGCGAAACTTGGTCACAATCGCATTAATTGTTTGCTCACTTGGTCGATTATGTAGACCATAAATCGGACGTAAATCGCGAAACACTTTTCGAACCGAACACTGATTTTTGTAATATAATTCAATTATTTGCAAGCGTTGCTCGTTAGTAAGTCTATTCATTATGAAATGTCAAAGCATACTGAGCATCTTTCTCTTTGACACCTTGTCTGAAATCCCGCGTGATCTGTCAAATACTAATGCATGAAAATCCTAACCACAAAAAAATCACCCTTTATGTATTTTATTCCCCTCGGTTTGTGTCCTCACTTTCGGAGTTGTTTAATGTTTGTACACGTCGTGGTGATGGCGCGAGGGTGAGAAAGATGATGGGAGAGAGAACAATGTGCATCGGGTGTGTGCAAAGTAAAACGTTTTGGAAAAAATGTTTTTCTTATATGTCTCTCTTTTTTTATCAACGAAAATTTGATATAAAGGAGAGACAGAGAAGAGAGATTAATTTCTTCTAGAATGTTTTGCTAGCTGTGCGGCGCAAGAATTTTTTTTCTTGTTGGCATTCAAGTGGTGATTTTTGAGTTTAGAGTTTTGATTTTAAAAAAAAAAAAAAAAGTTAAGTTTTGATTTTTGAAGCCGTGGCATACGCTGCGTGCTAGTTTTTGGTTAGTACTTATTAATGTTAAATATTAATTATAAAGTATGAAATTCTCGATATGTATGAATAATACTGAATAATGTTAACAAGTAGTGTAATTTGATAATAAAAATAAGAATAAATTGAATGTTTTCTAATCACATAGTTTGATTAAATAATAAAGTGAAGTGTCCATTTTGAAAACATTTCGATTGGATGATGCAAGTGGAAAAAAAAAATAATACAGTGAAGGGAAAAAAATATAGAGCCTGAAAAATAATCGAAAAGTGATAAAGAAATGTTTTTTGAAAAGAAATTTTAACAAGTCCAGTAGTTTACACGCTTATAAAGTCAAATAAATTGAATTTATTTTATTGGTGGCTTAAATTGTTTAACGGGTGCCGCGTGTTCTTCGAGTGCGCACCGCACCTAACGGGCGGCCAGTCTAATTCATCGGTGAGTGTGTGGGCGGACGACCGAGGTGAGGCCATTCGCAACGTTTTTTTTTGATTTTTAAGGCGAGGCAACGCCCGACAATAAAAATTGTTTACGGTTTTCGACGTGCCAACGCATAATAAATTTTGGGCACGTTTTGGGCGAACGGACACCGCGGCTATAACGGGTGTCGTGCGTACGGTTATTTACGGGTGGCCAGTTGAGGCCACTCTGCTATCAACGGATCCGGCGGCCAGTTGAGATCAGCCGTATGGTTATTTGGTTATTAGAGTTTATCGGCAGAAGAATCCGGCAACGGGGTAGTCAACAAGGGACCCCGCAACGGTTGGTTATTAGAGTTTATCGGCAGAAGAATCCGGCAACGGGGTAGTCAACAAGGGACCCCACAACGGTTGGTTATTAGAGTTTATCGGCAGAAGAATCCGGCAACGGGGTAGTCAACAAGGGACCCCGCAACGGTTTGAGTGGTCAACCGGTCATTGTTATTTTATTTTGGTATCGGTGGTCTGCCGCAACCTTACGGTAGCCAACCGGCTATTGATAGTTTTATACCGTGGTATCGGGGAAAGGCCCCGCAACGCCTAATTTATTTTGGTGGCCAGTCAAGGCCAAAATACTTAACGGCACCAAAGCCGCAACGGTCCGGGGCGGCGACCCTGAGGCATGACGGCTGCGCAAGGCCGCAACTATTTATTTGATAGTTATTTAAGGTACGATTTTTTTTTTTGATTTTTGTTTATTTTATTTTATATTTTTACAATTTTATTTTTTTTCTTAAATTTTTTAAATATAATTTTCTGGATTTTGTAATCGAGCGCCGCACAGCGGGTGCGCGCTCGGTGCGCATTGATCTTTCTCTCTCTCGTTTTCTCGGGCGGTGAAGGGGGAAGTTGTTTTCCTGTTATCTGTTTTTCCTCTTATTAAATAAAATGAAATATTAAATTTTTTCGGTGTGTATGATGGGAGCTGAGACTCCCTCTGTGTCGGTTTAGTGTTTGCGGTCCCTTGGTGCCCGCATCCAATTTCGTAACCGGGGCTTTGCCCTGATTGAATTCGAATGGATGCTCGCACCAAGGCACCTCTCTCCCATTTATAATTTTTGAGTTGTTCGTTCCTCAAGTTCCAGCCGACGAATTTCGGCGGAACATCCGGGTATATTTTATTATTATTATTTGCGTTTTATTTTTATTTAAATTTCTGTTTTACTCACGGTGTAAGCCAGGAGCACATGCAAGCCTCAAACCCCACGACCCTTCGCACTTCTCCCTGAGAACGTAGCCGGCAAAAATCACCGTGGAGGCCTCTGCATGCGCTTAGTGAATATCTGCAGGTTGGCAGTTGCCAGCCTGTAACAATATCTACGCCTATAATGCTGACGTGGGTCTCATTTTCTGCGTTTCCGGGGTACTGCTTACGTTACTGGGAGGGGGCGACCGTGTTATTTTGGTACCTAACTATTATCTACGCCGATATGAGTGTAATTTCCGGGATTTTCGCGATACTGATTAAGTTACCGACTTTCGTTTTTCTGAATTCGAGATGAGAAGCGGTGTACTTTTTGGTGCTCACTTATACTATCAACGCCAATGTGAGTGTCAATTTCGAAGGTACTGATTACATTACTCACCTTTGGTTTTTCGCAGTGTGGTAGAGTCGGCAGTATCAATTTTGGTACCTACCTACTATCTACGCCAATAATGCTGACATGGATGTCATTTTCAAGGTACTAATTACATAGCTGATTTTTATTTTTTGCAAGTCGAGATGGTGGATTTTGATACCTAATTATACTAATTGCGCCAATAATGTGAATATGGATGTCATTTCCGGCATACAAATCAATTGATCAATTGTTATGTTTTTCCACGGGAGTAAGTTTAGAAAATGGTTTTTAAAAAATTAGTGGAATGCTTGAATTTAAGGGGTCCATCCCATGGATCAAGCGGTCCTTTCTTATAAGTCTCTATGCGATTCATCAAATCGAATTCTAATATAGCATATAGGTATTTTGTATCAAATTGAGCAGGGTTCCGTAATATTTTTAGAGGTGTTGGCTCCAGAAAATGTTTTCCCAAAAATGTCTGTTTGTTCCGAAAGGGTATTTGAGCCGCTCAGCCTATCGTCCTGACATTTTTACCATGTATAAATTTCATGTACAGGATGGGGAAAGGGATTATATGAAATTAGTGACATGCTTGATTCCGAGGGGTCCGTCTCCAGGATCAAGGAACCGTTCTAAGTGTTCACACCATTTATCCAACTTGATCCAAACTTGTCATAGCGAATTTATATTAAAATGAGCAGGGTTTCGTAATATTTATGATGAGGTAGGCCCCCTTGATCCAGGTGTACCTGAATCGCCTGAAATGTGTTGTTCGATTTATAAACATACCGACTATCAGTATTAAAATGAAATCGTTAAGTACAATCCAATTGAACATGATGGAAGGCGATACGATACATTTGAATACGATATTCTGACCCGACCCGATCAAACAGAGCCCATCGTCATTTAAATGAGTAGTATTGTAATAACCAAGGCCAATCAATGGTGTGTATCGTACTTTAACGTTTAAAATAATTTGATACCCAAGTTAAAACAGATTTTATTTTGATTAATTTTAGACATTTATTATTCTGTTTGCTAAAACAGAAAATTGATTAACTCTGGATGATTTGTTTATCAGAATTTTGTTTACCAACAATACAAAAAATCAAAACAATATCCTATTCTGTTTTGGAAATATGAAGAGCGACCGCTCAATCACCAACCACAGTCATCCAAAAAATCTTATTTTATTGAAAAAGTATATTTTTATTAATTTTTAAATAAAATTAAAGTATTGATGGGCTCGAAGTCACCCAAAGCATTGCTGTGGCTGTCAAATTAATTATGTTAGCCAAACGGCATCACGAACTTCAGTGCCAGTTCATCAGATTTTTTTTTTCAATTTTTTTCATTTTTTTGTATTGAAAGAGGCATGTCTGTTGTATAATTCACGTGATGTATTTGGTTAAGACGATGGGATAGAAAAACCCGAGATTTTATCCGTCATATAATCTCGCCCGAAACAGACAAGCAACGGGATGCCAGACAATGGATAATTGAAAATACAGAATTACATTCAATGAAATTACAGAATTACATTCACTACCCGAACCATTATCAACGTTGGTATCAGGTGGTATAGTTCAATCGAAACATTTCTTGGTAAATATAAAAAACTACAATTCGTGTTTCCAAATTTCATTGTTCGATGCAACAAATATCGTGCGCAAGAATTATATGCCAAAATTCAATTAATTTGCAATGGCAAATTTATCACTACTACCACTGCCGAACGAAAATTACAAATTTGTCCAAATCTATTTTAAACTAGAAATTGTCGTACTTTAAAAACTTTAATCGATCAACACAAAGAATTAATTCGATTGGTTAGAACTGCCTTTGAACACATGCCAGCTGATGACTACAAAGTTGTAGTTAGAGAAGAGAAATCACGTCAAATCACATCATGTTTGCAAAGACGCTTTTTTACTCTAAAGTACCAAGTGTAGTAAACACATGGAATGCATCAGCGCAAATGTTTTGAGGTCGCAAACATTACTCACACTGTAACAAACGCACGTGAACCGACACCCTTCCAAGAATTGAGAACTATTAACGGTCAAGCATGTGCCACTTTACAGGATACTTGACGAGAATTAAATATTTTCAAAAACGATGAATACACTGGGGCACTTCTCAACCATAGCAAATACGATTCCCATCACCCAATCGTGTCAAACGTGTAAAATGACGCAATCACTATCAAAGCACTGATTCAATTCAGAATGAATGGGCCGAGTGGATCTGCAAACGACATTTTCGATTGTGATTAGCAATAAGAAAGAGATTTTCATGTCAAAGAATTGGGTACATTTGTTAAAACTAATCTACAGTACTTGGTTTCAGAACGACGCTTAGCGTAATTTAGAATTATGCGCCTGGAGTCACAAGCAGTACTTTTCTCATTTCGTTTATTTTGGTAACTATACAATCACGAAAAGATATTGCACTCTCATCACGAAAAGATATTGCACTCTCAATCGCATAATCTGGAATTTACTTTTTTGAATGGTGGTCGAATAGCACATTCAGCGCTGAAACTGTCATCGTCACACAAAAAAGCATTGGAAACGCTTCATGGAACATTAAAACTATTGAGAGGAAATTATCAATTTTATTATCTGATGATTTTCGACAAACTTTACCAGTTATAACACGTTCAACAGCCACTGATATACTACTTGCATTTGACACATGTATCAGTTTTATGACGATACGTATACAACTACAACATAATGCATAACGTTTCGCAAAAAAATTGTTGGATATTGAAAATGATAAAATAGCAATTTATGAATCCATACAATGTATCACATTGCTAACAAACTTCTGTAAACTCACAGCACCCACAGCCGAATTGATTCGCAAAATTTTCCTAAATATCGCACAGAATTTTCGAAAATCATGTTTTACTCAGTGGCAGTGCACATGCTAAGTTAGCAGCCTGAAAATTGGCGTGCCTATGATTCTTCTCTTATATATCTATCTACCACTACCACGACTCTACCGTACCAGGTTTCTAATGAAAAAGATGATGAACATCGTCAAATAAAATCGTCAAAGCTACAATTTTAAGTGAAAGATTTAAGCCAGAAGAAATACTGGTGCCACGAATCCCAATGATTCGGACAGATATATAAAAAAGATAATCTAACAAATATAAATTATTATTAAAAAAATGGGGACCACAAAAAAAAAGACGAATTATTTGGTGGGCCGCGAGTAAAAAAAGGTTAAGAACCACTGTTCTAAAGGAATCCTACTAGAGATAAACTCGCATCGAAGTTCATAAAACACAAAGTTACGAAGGACAATGATGCCACCGTAACAATAAACACACGTACAGTGCATACAAATAAAATAAGAAAATACATTTCTATTTCAGGTGTATTCTAATTTATCCCGTCACCTTTACGAAATCTCAATCACTAGAAATATTGGCTAAATAATAATCAAGGAGTTATCGGTCTAAACCTAGCAAAATCAAAAGTGGTAACAACCTATACAAAATTGGTACATATTATAGAACTGGAAACTATTAAAAATTAGTATAGAAAAATTAGTAATTATAAGGAACTAGAGAATATCACAAATAAGCACAAAGTCCCAACTTACCTCTTACTAATAGCAATAAACAAAATTCAGAACCTCCAAAATGAGTTGAATAATATTTTACCCATAACTACAAACAGATATATGTAAAAGAGGAGTCTTTGATCCATTGGGCACATTGATCAAAGCTATCTCAGGGAATTTAGACAATAACGATTATATCCAAATTCGATTATTCCAAACTCTATAATTAGAATTTTACAAGATGTAAATTACGCAGTGGTAGAAAAATATAACGAACAAGTAGAACTTAATCAACGAATGATAGATAGGTTCGAAAATGTTACAGTAGAAATAAATCAAATGTCAAATATTTTAGAGGAAGTATACAACCAACAGCTCAATAACTCATATGCTAAATTGGGAAAGCAAATTCCAGCAGAAATACCACTATCTATTAGACCAGAGCTGTCCAACTGGCGGCCCGCGGGCCACATCCGGCCCGCGCCTCAATTTATTCTGGCCCTTGCTTTTGCGAACAAGTTTCGTTTATGGATAAATGATGAATACACACTGAATTTTTATGTAAGAAAATGAGTTAATAAATATTATTTTATGTAGAAAAGTTATCATCTAGTTATTGGATTAAATAGAGTATATCCCTTTTGTGTTTTACTAACATAATTGTGCAGGTAGGGCAAAAGTACCATGGCAAAAATTTAGTTTTGTATGTTTTTTCAACCAACTTTCACATTTGTGAATTCCTTTTTAACTTATTTTCGTCCGAAAAAAACATTATATCTATACACACAATTGTGTTGGTTTTACTTCAAATCAAGCAAATTTTTTTTATCAACAACGCCATTAAATACTATTGTTTTTTACTCACACATTTGCTTGGGTTGGACTAAAACTGAGCCGATTTTTATTTGTTTCTTGGTTGAAATAGGGATATGTTGGCCCTATTAAGTCTTTAAAAATATTATTTGGCCCGCGATCATTGGAAAGTTGGACAGCGCTGTATTAGACTATAATATAGAAATCCTGAAGGACCAAATACATGAGATTCACGAAATAATAACATTCGCCAAGTTAAACATAATCTCTAGGTTTATATTGGACGGTAGCGAATTGGAATACGTAAAAAATATAGTAAAAATATATAAACATTTTCCTATTACTTTATTAAAACTATTCCTACCTCAAATAAACAAAAAATCATTATAAACTCAAATCATTTAATTAACCCGTGCGTGCAACTTAGTAGAAAATTTGTACTATTGCCACATAAACCAGCTATACAGCACTAACGATAGTTGTATACGTAACTTATTATTAGACAAAACGCACACTGTAAAACAACGGAGATTCAACCGGAAGATGAAATCAGTCACTTTCAACCTGAACATTTGTATATTTCATCAAAAATTGGGATCAACTTTACATCAACATGCTACAAGAATGGAATAATCTACGGGAAAAGCTACTAAAATTTGTGAAGTGCACAATCTTTGTCAAAAACGATCAGTATACAAGCAAATCGATGCAAAAGTATCATCATATCACGGTTGTTCAACCATTTGACGGAATCAACGTAACCACATCTCTAGAAGAAATTCTCACGTTTCAGAAACTTGGGCGATTCAACTTCACCAACGTTAAAGCAATAAACAATATTCAAAAGTCTTTAAATCAAACCCATTATGCAGCATTGGGATTTTCACTAATTGCGGTTATTGCAATCGTAACAATTTGTATCTATATTTTCAGAAAATTTAGCACCCACCGAATTATCTTAAAGCAGATCAGATTACAAGTCAACAAGGATGTTAACAATCTTGGAGGGGATGAGTCATGTCCAACACAACCAACTCTAACTCTACGTGCAACGAGGTCAACAGAAGAAAACCTGTGCAACATTCTGAACAATTCGATGAACCCATGAATTTATATAAATATTTCCCAATATTTTTATTTACAAAATTTATCATAAATTATTATTGCAAACGCTGCATTTTTTTTTATTGTGTTTCCATCCCAAATAATTGCAGTTTTGCTGCATTTATATTTTCATTAGATTTTCTTTACGTAAACTAAGCAAACTTTGTTCGTTAACCTTTTACCAAAAAAGTTTATATTCAATAAAAATAAAATCAGAATTGTTTAGTGACTAGAATTGTACACAAGAAATTGTAAATACAGTTGAAAAATTAACATAGTGTGTTTTATTTAACGTGAATACTATGTGAGTCTAATCCCTACCGCGACACGCAGTTTTTATCTAGATTTCTTTGCAATTTTGTAAAAAATTTGAATTTAATGAATAAAAATTTAAGAAATCCACAGCAAACAAAAACAGCAGTTAGCAATAAATACGCCAACCATTGTGTATACAACAAGACAACAACAACAACAACAAGTACCATACGAAATGATGAACCGAGAGCGGGAGTGGCGGAGGACTGCGGACACTGAAACGAGTTGTTCAAAACCACTCCACCTTCGCTCTGGGACTCATTTCAGTAGAAACAGTTTTGGTATTTTATTCTTTGTAGGCCAAAATTAAATAAGATACAACTTTAAATTACACGCATCAATTGTCAATAACCCAATAATGGTTGAGACTCCAGACGGAGCATTAGGGTATTTTATTAATCAGATTTGGCCCGAATACAAATTTTCCGACACCGTTTCTGCAGACGTCTGTTTCTTTTTACAAAATACAGTTGTGTACATTCAATTTAACGGTTCACAACTGCGGATCGAATGTTTCATACTGTTTTCTTTGGAATAAAACAATAGCACGGCGAAAGGGAAATGAAATAGCACCCTGTTTGATCCAGATTTCGGCTAATTAAATAAATTACCATACAACCAGGGTTATATACAGCCAATAATTTCAAAACAACAATAAATATACTTACAAATACCCCTGAGCAACCAGGAAAACTCCCTAAATTAAAAATCAGAGTAAATAATTTTGAAGCATTCAAACCTATTCCCAAATCCAAAAACGAAAAAATTGATAGAGCAACTATCCAAAACCTAACCAGAAGCAGAACAGAACATTTGAGCAGAAACGAAAGAGATGCACTTATAGAAACCATCTTGCAAAACCAACAAGTTACACTCGACGACAATTATCAAACATGAAATAATAACAACAGATAATAAACCCGGTTTACAACAAAACATACCGGTATCCTCATCATCACAAAACCGAGGTATATTTCAACACTCTAATAGCCCGTACTCCACCAATTTGGATAATCCCAAAGCAACTGGATGCGTCAGGAAAACGCAGTCAGAATGGTGATTGATTACAGAAAGTTGAATGAGAAAACTATAAACGACAAATTCCCAATACCACAGATCGAGGAAATATTAGATAATTTGGGCCAGTCGATATACGTCTCAACATTAGACTTAAAGTCTGGAGTCCACCAAATCCCAATGGATGAACAGTCTAAAGAGAAAGCGACTTTTTCCACCGAATAATGTCCTTCATGGCTTGATAGGTATCATCTGTTACGTATACCTAGACGACATAGTCGTGGTTGGAAAAAAACTTAACAAACCACCTCGAAAATCTCGAAACAGTACTAAAAAGATTATCAGAATTTAAATCTTAAAATCCAGTTAGACAAGTGTGACTTTTTGAAGAGGGAGACGGAGTTTTTGGGCCATGTGATCTCCCAAAATGGAGTGGAGCCCAATCCCGATAAGATTCAACAAATAATAGATTAGTCATTACCAAAAACTATAAAATAAATAAAACAGTTTCTCGGATTGTCCGGATATTACCGAAGATTTATCAAGGACTATTCAAAAATTGCAAGAAATATGACGAAATTTAAAAAAAAAAGATATTCCTATCGATACCCGGATTTCAGTAAACAATTTATACTGACAACAGACGCATCAGATTTCGCTCTGGGTGCAGTCTTATCCCAAGTTCAGAATGGCGTCGAAAGGCCAATTGCATTCGGTTCACGAACCTTAAACTCAACGGAGGCACTAGCGATTATTTGGGCGGTAGAAAAATACCAGCCCTAGCTGTACAGTAACAAATTTACGCTAATTACAGACCACAAGCCCCTAACTTTTATAAAAACCTCAGAAAAAAATTCTAAAATTCTTAGATGGCGATTGGAATTGGAAAATTATGTCTATATGATGTCATCTACAAAGAAGGTGAAGCCAACGTCGTGGCAGACGCGCTTAGCCGAATACCTACTTCAAGAGAAATAAATCTAAATGAACAAAGGGATAACACTTCACACGTGAATCTGAAAGAATTGAGGTAGACAGGTCAGACAGCGATAACGATTTAGAAACAATTCATTTAGCAGAAACCTCAGACGATTATTTCATTTATTTTTCAGAGAGACCTCTGAATTACTACAGAAATCAAATCATATTCAAAACCGGGATATTTTAGAAGAATCATTATATCCCAAAACTCATTTGAAAAAGAAGAACCACTATACCAAACGATTCATGAAGCATTTAGAGAAAACTTCTCGCAGAAAGGACATTTCGTCTTTGTGACGAAAATAATCGAAGATGTAACTAGCGAAAGTCGTCAAAATGCAATAATAACAAAAGAACATGAAAGGGCCCATAGGGGAACGAAGGAAGTCGAAAGCCAAATTAGAAGGTTTTACTTCTTCCCAAATATGGCACACAAAATCAAAAACCACATTAATGTTTGTAATATTTGCAAAAAGCACAAATACGATAGAAAACCATACAATATAAAAATTTCTCCTAGACTTAACACAAGGAGGCCTCTAGAGAGAATACATATGGACATATTTACCATCAATAAAGCCAGTTTTCTGTCCATAATAGATGCATTCTACAAACATCTACAGATGATTCCAATAGACAGTAAAAATTAGTCATGGATCATGATACCACTTTTCAATCCTTATGCTTCATCTTCAGAGTCTAATGGCCAAATAGAAAAAACACATGCCACGATTATTGAGATTCTCAATACAAACAAAGACAAAACTCCTAATTATTTTAGTATTCTCCCAGCTATTGAGCTATCAGTAGCATTATATAATAATTCTAGTAAATCAAGGTGTTAACATATTACCGAAAATCGAGTAAATGATGAAAACCTCCTATACATATTAAACGTACCAAAACTAGAGGAGGAAAATTCATTGGAAATGATGGTTCTACCCTTAATCATAAATGACACAGTCATCAGAAACTACTCACAACACATTGTCAGAACAAACCAGAAACTATTTGTAACCACAAATCATAAAAATTTCGTGTAACGGGAAGCAGGTGTGGAACGATTCCAGGATAGCTGTATTGAACCTTTAGTAATGGGGACCAAAAGCCATTGTAACGTAACAACAGAAACGGAAACAATGTTGCAGTTCATCGGATAAACTCCTGATTAACAATGCCAAAAATGAAACGTTATCCTCGGGCTGCGGACCAAGCAACAGAACACTGAATGGGAATTTCATAATTTCCTTCTGGAACTGCACAATAACATCAAAAAATAAAAAGTTCCAGTCATTCGAAATCATAAGCGAAACACAGGAAATTCAAGGAGCGGTGAGGAGAGAACAGCTGGAGCACGTATACCTAAAACAAATAGAGCACCAAAATTGGATCTGGACAATGTCAAGGGGCATGTCAATATCATCGATAGGTATAATAATACTAATCATCTACATTGGTATCCATAAACAATACGCGAGGATTAAAGCAAAGAATGCAAACCCCCCACTTTCGGAACCAACAGCCCATCGAACAGAGTTCGAAAAAACCGAACATTATACGATATAATTTCTAGCTTCATGACATGCGCATCCCAAAATTATATCGACCATTTCGTCTCAACCTAAAAAGAGCAACGCAAATTCGCCCAACTCATCATATGATTCTATGCATGATTCAGTTTTGGAACCGGAGAATGAAATTGACGAAGCCCCTGAGCCTAAAAAATTACGTTTATCAAGGGAAGATAAATTAGAGATGGCTGCACAGGATTCAGTTCCTAGTGCCAATTTGGACAAAACTAGAAAAGTGGAAACCGAACCAAAAGAAAATGGAGAAAAATGGCAAGTGGTCGGTAAAAAAACGCGCATAAACAGAAAGCGTTGGCAAAAAGAAACAACAACACGGATAATTGTCTCAGCAATGGTTAATGAATCCAGCCTTTCAACCACCGAGATAACAAAGAAAATCAAGGAAGTTGTACTTGCAAGTTTTCACGGAAAACAACGAGTTGGAAGGCGTGGTAAAAAGATAAAAATATTACTGAAGTTAATTATCTTTGATGTCAGCTCGGAGCTGGATGGTAACAAGGTAACAAACTGCCTTATTAAACAAACAAAACTGCATGGATCAAAAAAATTTTAAGGTTCTATTTAGAGCTGATGCGAAAAATAAAGAGACCGATCACTGGGTGGTATAAGTAGAACCAGCAACCAGAAACAAGTTGCTAAAGTGTGGAAGACTGCACGTGGACTGGGTTCAATGCCATGTGAGAGAGTTTGTGACTCCAACTAAGTAAGCTGCAAATAAATGTAAAAACCACATGACCACCAAGTAGGTCGCGTTTCGTGTAACGCATACAAAAGTGCTTTGTAACGTCTGAAATCAAATACTAAACATGATGATTAGTCAAAATCAAAGACATTGTAACAGCAACCTACGTATCGCCCACCTCAACATACACGGCGCTAACATAGTTAGATCATAGATATGTGAACGCATCTCCACCCACGACATAAATATACTATGTATACAATACAGTGAACCGATCGAGTACCGTCTGTGCAAAATCAAAACGATCCTAGGCACTCTATCGTGGCCGGCGTACTCCCGGGCTCGATAGTTGGGTGGTGTGTAAGAGAAAGTTGGACATCTAGTGACGATAGAGTTATCACGCTTGAGTTATTAAGCGCGCCACAGGATAGCCCGCTTGTAAGTAACAAAACTACGAGATTTGTCATTAAGATAGCTGACTGGGGTCTATTTGCTAGACACTTGGTTGGCTCTAGGGACAGTGTAGAAGCACTTCTCGGAATTAACTCGATAGATGACATTGACGATCGTGTTGAGCTGATCTCAACACAGTTAGCCAGTGTCTGCAACAACTCAATTCCTAGGAAGAGAGTAACAGATAGATGAAATAGTTGGTGCAACTCTAATCTGAGGAAGCTTAGATGTGCTATGCACAAACTCAGAAGAGCATACTAGAGAGGAACTAAATAGTAAAAGAGTTGAAATTATCTCTCTGGGGCAAGAAACAAATACTTCCATGAAGTATTTAAAACAAAGAAAAGTAGTTTCCAAAGGTATATAACGAAAATGGTAATAGAGACCAGACGAAAAATCAGAAATGCGCGAGATCGTCACCAACACCAGTTGGACATTCACAAATGCTGAATACCCTCATTTACGTGGGAAGAGGTGACCAATGCCCTTACTTGCTTTAAGCGTAACAAGTCACTTGACAACTTGAACGGTGAAATAATCCAACTGGCTTGGCCCATCATAGGGCCAACCATAGTAAAATTATTAAACAGCTGCTTGAAATTAGGTTACTTCCCTAAGGTGTGGACTTTCTCCGAAGCCTTAATAGACCAATAATGTTGCTACCGGTCATGGGGAAACTCTTGGTTGCTAGCCGTTCATATTACTCTACGAATCGATCACTTGGACAAACAATTCGGTTTCCGACGTAGCATGTCTACTGAAGATGCGATAGTCTGTAACGTGCGTTCCAGTTATGCAGCAAGCCATCAAGTATCTCGCCTTCAACTGTACGTAAACTAAATAAATTATGGTTTATTACGCCCAAATGATTGCTCAGTACATATAACAAACTGTACCATTTGAATTGTGGTTGCGCCTGCGATGCTTGCATGCTGTTGGTGTAATAGCATACTCTCGGCGAAATAACATTATGGTAATGACTTGCAAATTGGTGGAGGCACCATACGCTGTCCGCAAATCATACGATATTTTTTTTATGGCGCTAGCGGACTTTTCTAGATACCGAAATTTTTTTTTGAGAAATAAATAATTTTTGTTTGATCGGTCATTCAATTGTAATATTTTAGAGAATAAACATGCAACAGTGAAGTATAGTGCGAATATTATATATACACTAGCAAAAGAATTAATAAAATAATTTGCTAAGTATGGTATTTTATATATATACATTTTTTTTGCTATATTTTTTTTAAATTAATTAATTTAGAAATGCAAAAGGATAATTTGCTTGAGTATAATTTCTTTATTTGAATATATAGTTTAAATTAACCTGATTTAACTAAATTATCCTGAATTTAGAATTAGAAAATTAAATTGAAAATAATTTTTTTTTTGTATAAACTTAACTTTTGAAATTATTTTGTCAATAAATATTTTGTTAACAATGGATTCAATGTGTAGCTATATCATGAGTGAGTGAGTTGAGATGGACCGGAGTGGAGTGATGGAATGAGGTAAGTAGTGAGATGGAGTGTCGAACTGCTGCGTATTGTTTATTTTCTTTCAATTCGGAACGGGTTTTCTTTCCAATGTGATCCGAAACACCTTCCGAGTGTACTACCCACGACCAAAGACACCTTCACCGATAGAGCTAGCGGCGAAACAAACAGGAGTCTGTACACTCGGCGGGTCACATTCGACTCCAATGATAATTTGGAAAATACTTTAATATTTTTCACTTTTGGCAACGGCATCCCCGAAAACGGTGTCGTTACAAAAGAGATGGCGCCCAAAACAAACGGTTATGGTTGATAACCTTAACGGTATTTAGGACTTTTAGTTACAGATTTGAGGTCAATGGTTATATTACGATTGCCGGGAAAATTCAATGACATATCCGCTGTTGTACAGTTTGATGATGTCTTAAACATTTTTATTTCCCGTTGATTTCATTTCGGATCAAAATTCGTTTTAATATTGATGGTCCTAATCAAATAATTTTTTTTAATTTTTTTTGCTAATTTTCAATTATTATTACTTTCATTTTTTTTTCTCTTTAGAATACAGCCACGTGCTATTGTGGACACAAGAACGATCTCAAGATTGTCATTCCCATTTCCCAATCACTTTCCATGCCTGTTAGGTATTTGATGAGTGAATTTGAGGAAATGTTGATTACGCTGAATTCGTCTCTTGTGTACCTTATGGTTTGCGTACTGTATATTGATATTGTGTTTAGTTGGACCGTGCTGAACGGTACCACACAATCTGTAGTTTAAATTAATAAGTTTTTTTACGCACACTCACTCCTCACTGCACACCTAGTTCAATCACTCCACAGGTCTATTTATATATTGATTACAAAACTTATTACCATTACATTTATTCATTATTATTATATTATATTATTTTTTTTTTATATGTATTATATTATATTATATTATATATATATATATTATCATATTTAGAATATTTACTATATTTGTGCATGCATGTTTTTTTTTTCTTGAATTTACATTACTATATAGCCACATTTCTATATATTTTTTTTTTTAATATTTCCTTTACATTTCCAAAATTGGTTGTTGGTTCGCCTGGGCTTAGTAGCAAGGTTCTCCTTCTCTCATTATTTTGTCCCTTACCACAAACTGTACTTGTTAATCACAAAACATGGATATCACTCTTCTTATGCCCGACGAATTCGAGGTGTAATGCCGCGCTAGAGGTATAACTGGCACCCCCGTTGATAAATTTGCCTCGTTACAAGCAGCAATAAGTAATGAATGCAAAACCCCCGTTTTACGACCCTATAAAGCCCACGCAGCGGCGCGTTCTAATCCGCAGAGAGAAATAAAGAAATGTGCGGTAAAAATTAAAGAACATCGTGAAACGTTCACAGAATCAAAAAACGAGGAATTGACTGACAAGGATAAGATGCGAAAAATTGAAACCCGACTGTTGCATATTAATGCTCGACTAGAAAGATTATTGGGAGGTACTAAGACTTACAAAATTCAATGCAGGGATCATATCAATATGACTACCGTATTATTAACAGCAGTTCAATCTATACTTCAGGGAGACTCCAACCTTGATGAGACTAGAGAAACTATTAAAGGCTCTCTCTTCGAAGACGTTGGCGATTTGTCTTCTTCAGAGGACGAAAACGGTGGAGAATCTCAGTCGGAATTGCAGAAAATGTTGACGTCAACTGGTCTTACGAAGGATCTGGAAGTGGTATCGTCAAAAGGCGGTCATAAGAATGTACGTGGTAATTTCAGTCACATCAGTAAGTTGAAATTGTGTTTCGATGGGGATTCCACTGATCTGGCGATTGAACGCTTTATATTTCGGGTAGAACATATAGCAGACACTTTTGGTTTGGCAAAGTCAGAACTGGTGGATCAATTGTAAGTTTTGCTTTCCGGGGCGGCTTCAAATTGGTACTGGTGCCATATTGAGCGTAATCCTAGCATCAGTTGGGACCGTTTGAAGCTTGACATGATAGAGAGGTTTCAAGATAGGACAGAACACGACATTAGGAGGCATATCGAAGCCAGAAAGCAAAAACCGAGCGAGAATTTTCGAACATTCTATAATGACATTATTGCTTTATCTCTGCAGTTCCGCGACCCTTTGCCAGACTCAGAGTTGCTACACATCGTGCGTCGAAATATGCGGGCGGGTTTTCAAGTTACCTTAGCAGACCAAGAAATACCAACAATTTCTGCTATGGTAAGAAGATGCCTGGCGTTAGAAGATACCTGGAGTCGTACGGGCTACGAACCAGAAAAACTTTGTTCTCGTAGAACTGTAGATGAGATCTCAGTCGAAAAGCACATCGATCCGTTGTGTGTGGATGAATTAAATGCCCGACAGAAAGAAACACACCATCGAGGGCGAAACACTAGTTGCCAAGCGGAAAGTGGAAGTATGGTTATCTGTTGGAATTGTCAGGACATCGGCCATGTATTTATGGATTGTTCAAAACCACCAAAGATATTCTGTTTTGGATGTGGACGGCCTGGTATTCTGAAACCAAATTGTTTTAGATGTTCGGGAAACGCAATTTCGAGGTCTCGAGCGCCTGGGAGTCCGATTCCTCCTGCGTTACTTCTTCCCAGATCAACAAAAGTGGATACGGCGGCGAATGCAGATCAAGCGTTAACTGCTCAGACAACCACACCTCGCAAATGAGCACACAACCAATCCCAAATAGTTCGCACAACGTGCATAATAATCCATCTAAGACAGTTAGATTTTTTACTACCAGACTATACCGTTCCCACCGCTGTTTCCCCGAAATTAGTTAAATCACATTCAAATCGAGTTCAAAGGTATTGGCAATTCAAACATAAGCTTCGTAACGTTATTTCTGAAACCAGTTTTGACAACGTCACTGATAATCGGCCTTACGCGAGAGTAGTCCTTAACGGGCAAGAGTTCGTAGGATTACTGGATAGCGGAGCTTCCATTACCGCCTTGGGAATGGGGTGTGAAAAGTATTTAGACGATTCGAAGTATAAAGTGTTCTATGTACCCTCGACAGTTAAAATGGCCTCTGGATTGTCTGAGAGGGTTTTCGGCTATATATACGCCAACATTAAATATAAGGGGTTGGAAAGGGTACTTAAAGTTTTCTTGGTCCCGACCTTGCAGCAGCCTCTTTATCTGGGCATTGACTTTTAGCGAGAGTTTAATATACAGATAGTACCGCCTTGCTCGATCGCTGAAATAAACAAGGCCATTCCAGATACCGAAAATTGTGACGATTTACACCACTCATTAACGCCAACTCAGCTTACAATCTTGAGGGATACGATTAAGCAATTCCCATCTTTTGAAGATGAAGGCTTGGGCCATACATCACTGTTGACGCATTTTATTGACGTGGGTGACGCCAAGCCAATCAAGCAGCGTCATTATGCTGTCTCGCCCGCAATCCAAAAGTTGCTGTATGACGAACTAGACCGCATGCTGGCTCTCGGCGTAATCGAGGAGTCTAATAGTTCCTGGAGCTCGCCGGTGACTTTGGTCCGCAAATCTACAGGCAAGGTGCGAATGTGTTTAGACGCCCGTAAATTGAACGAAGTGACGATCGAGGACGCATATCCCCTACCGATAATCGATGGGCTTCTGAGTCGACTGGATCAAACCAGATTCATATCGAGCATCGATTTGAAATATGCCTTTTGGCAGATCCCGTTGGCTCAGGAGTCCCGAGATAAAACTGCGTTTACCGTCCCTGGTCGTCTTTTGTACCAGTTTACGGTGCTACCATTTGGACTATGTAACTCACCCCAAACAATGTGCCGACTAATGCACCGGGTGATACCGCACCAGCTACACGAACAAGTTTTCGTGTATCTGGATGATCTCCTCATTACGTCCGAGAGTTTCAATCAGCATATTACCTTACTACGACAAGTGGCATCTTTGTTAAAATCAGCCGGTCTTACTGTGAACTTAGCTAAAAGCAAGTCTCTGTTAAAAGAAATTCGCTATTTAGGATACATCGTTGGAGACGGATGTCTCAAGGTCGACCCTGAAAAACTTGTTACGACTGTATTGTCTTAACAAGACATTTTTTTTTGTAAATTTGTTTCTATTCTCAACGGTTTCTTGCGTCCGAGTTTTTCGCTGTGTGAACGTGGTGTCTTGGTGGATGGATTCTTGTGTGTTTTCTTCTGTTATATTGGCAACGGAACGAAAATGGTAGAGAAAGAGAGAACAATGCGCATCGAGTGTGTGCAAAGTAAAACGTTTTAAAAAAAATGTTTTTTTTCTTGTATGTCTCTCTTTTGTACCAACGAAAATTTGGTACAAAGGAGAGACAGAGAAGAGAGATGCATTTTCTTCTAAAACGTTTTACGAGCTGTGCGACGCTCGAATATTTTTTTTGGTTGGTGAGTCGAGTTTGTGATTTGATATAAATAAGTCGAGTTTTGGTTTTGATACAAGCCAAATAAAATTACCACCATTTTGATGGATAATAAAATATTGTGTTACGTTTATAATGAACTTTTGTTTATATACCGTAGTGATATAATTTAAAATTTTGTTAAAAGTGATTTATAATAATATCGAATAAATAAAATGTATCGTATGATACTGAGATAATACAGTAAAATACTTGGTTTTGGTGTATCATATCATTAATTTGCTATTTGATTTTTTATTGTAATATTGTAGATAGACAAAAGTGGAGTGTCGACGAGTTTTTTATTGTAACACCAAAAGTAATCGAAAGTATCCGTGAGATATTTATTTGAAGTATTTGGTGGGGTTCCTGTACAACAGTGACCGCGACGAATATTCGTGTTGAAAGGTGTGCCGCAACGGTACACGCATTTACCTCGGTGCTGGACGGACAGCCGTAGTTTATATTCACGGTTCGTCTATTTTTTTGTGTATGGTAACAGTTTTTTGTACCGGGCAGTCAACAAGAGGTCTGTATAACATAATTCATTAGAAATTGCTAAGAACGTGGGCAGTCTATTCATTAAGCGACAAATCAAGGAGTCGCAACTGTATTTTTCGGGGTTCGGTGTAGCACCGCAACATACGGGTGGCCAGTTGAGGCCACTTTATTTACGGTTGGTGAGACAACGCCTAACCTATTTGGGGCCAGTTTGGAGGTTAATACATTTATCGGCGGTTGGGCAGCAACAGTTTATGGTTTCGGCGAAAGGATTCCCAACATTTTTACTGCCTAGCAAGGCAGAATTTACGAACAGTGCCCAACCAGGCACGCGCTCGAGCGCAAAGACGGTGATCGGCTCCAAGGCCGCATCAAGGGTGTACGGCACATAAAGCCGCAACGGTCCGGGTACAGGGTGGTACCTGTGGCATGACGGCCGAGCAAGGCCGCAACAGGTTTTGTAGTATTTTTTAAGGTACGATTATTTTTTATTATTATTTTTTTTTTTTTTTGCTCATTTCGTTTTTTTATTTTTTTACATTTTTATTTTAAATTTAAATTTATATTTTGTAATCGAGCGCCGCACAGCGGGTGCGCGCTCGTTGCGCATTGTTCTTTCTCTCTCGTTTTCTCACTCTCTCTCGTCTCTCTCTCTCTTCCGCTTTTACTCCTTTCTTGTTTTTCCGCGTGGGAAGATGGTTTCTTCATTTTTGTTGTGTTTATATTAAAACATGAATTATTAAAGTTTTTCGGTGTGGTGTGATGAGGGGGGGGGGGGGGGGGGGGGAATTCCCTCTGTGTCGGTTTAATGTTTGCGGTCCCTTGGTGCCCGCATCCAATTCCGTAACCAG
Organism: Nephrotoma appendiculata; assembly: GCA_947310385.1. Lineage (NCBI taxonomy): Eukaryota > Metazoa > Arthropoda > Insecta > Diptera > Tipulidae > Nephrotoma > Nephrotoma appendiculata. The sequence goes on along the minus strand of OX371226.1, from coordinate 13,552,514 downwards.
GGCTTGGCCCCGTTTGAATTGGATGGATGCGCGCACCAAGGCACCTCTTCCGTCATCATTTTTTTTTACTATGTATTTATTATTTTGATTATTCGGTTCGTTCCTCAGGTTCCGGCCGACGAGTTTCGGCGGAACATCGGTTATTATTATTATTTGCGTTTTTTTTTTTATTTTTTTTCAAATTATCTGTAATTAATCACGGTGTAGGCCAGGAGCCCTGCATGCCTCAAACCCCACGACCTTCGCACTTCTCCGCTGAGAACGTAGCCGGCAAAACATCACCGTGGAGGCCTCTGCAGGTGCTTAGTGAAAATCTGCAGGTTGGCAGTAGCCAGCCGGTAACAGTGGCGCCCAAACATTTCGCGAATTTTAATTTTTTTGATTTTTTATGATTTGTAGCTTCATTCCCTTTGGCGTGCGTGTCCAGCGCCGAAACCAGTGTTCAGCACCGTTTGACTTCGCCTGGACGCGCACACCAAAGCCAGTCTCCCGGCTGACATTCCCTATCTACGATCGCAACCAGCACGGGCTGTTTGATTGCGCGTAGATGGGGGGTGTCATCCCCTATTCTTCAGACATCCGACTTCCGAGCTCTTTCCCATTTCCACTATGTTGTGTCCGATTGTGGTGGAGCTCGGATGTCATTTGGCTGGGGTTTAGCTGTAGCTTCATTTTTCCCTTGCCCCGAAGTTTCTCTACCGGAATTTGAGGAACAACAATTTTTATTATTATTATTATTTTTCTTTATTTTTTTTATTATTTAGCTGACATAGAGTGGGATGTTCACTCCCATCATACCACCGATTATCGTACTTGATTTAAATTTTTTTTTTTTTTGAATATATTATTTTTGATATTTTGATTTTTTTCTTTTGGTTCATTTGGGTTGTATTAGAACCCGCGGGTACAGTTAGTACTTCATTTTTGTATCGTTTTTTATTGAATTTATTATTCTGCCGGCATACCACTGGGTGTGTTGGTAGTTTTGGAGCTTATTTTTCTTTTTCCTCTCTCGTGTCGTTTCAAATTTCAACGAGCCCCTCCAAATTAGGTTCTCATCGAAAAGCGCCACTTTGGGGGGTATCTCGTCTTCCGTCGTTAAACTAATCGTGGGAATACGGGACCCACAAACCACCACAAGGTAACCATTCCTTCCTTCCTTTATTATTCTCTTACTTGTGTTTTTTTTTCTTGCTACCTTGCCTCCTTATCTGGGTGTGTTGGTAGTTTCATTAGCTACGTTATTATTATTATTAAATTTTGTTTATTATTATTATTTTGTATGAATTCAAATCCGTGGGATACGCCAGAAAGGCCTCAAAGACGTACAGTGTGGGATAACTCGGACGTAGAACCACGTATCCAACGTAACCATCCGTGGGATCGAGTGGAAGTTAACCAAATTCACATTCGAATTGAGTATTATCTAACGCACGGGGTAACTTTCTGGTTGTTTATCACGATTTGATATTCATTGGTTGAATTTTTGTTGTAATTATTTTAACGAGCCCCCCCAAATTAGGTTCTCATCGAAAAGCGCCACTTTCGAGGGTATCTCGTCCTATCCGTCGTTAAACTAATCGTGGGAATACTGGACCCACAAACTCTTACAAGGTATCCATTCCTTTTCGTGTTATTTATAAAAATATTTCGTGTTTTTTTTTATTATCTGGTTATAGTGGGTGTGGAATATCTTTAGTTGTAATTTCCTCTAATTTAAAACCTTCCGTTTGAGTTAGAGTTATTTTGAATTAAAATTTTTGTATTTTTATAAATCAATAAAGACTACGTTTTTTTTTTTTGTCGAATTAACCAAACATACTCCCTAACCCTACCTAATTTTAAAATGGACGTAACATTACTGCAATCCGATGAGATAGAGGTGGAGTGTCTCCTTCGTGATATACGCTTCGACACACCCGATGCAATTCATCAACTCGAGGAAGCGGTCCGAAGTGAGCAGGCTGATACTAAACCAACGCCCGGAAAAATGCATACAAGCGCCTCGAAAAGACCTGATATCGAGATCTCAACGTGTCTCAAGAAATTGGAGGAGATTCGGGGAGCGATCACAGTGTTGGATCCGGCGACAAAAGATCTCATGCTATTGGTGCAACGGTACCATTCTCGATTATTACATTTGGCAGGTCGGCTTAGCCGCGTATTTAAATCACCGACATACGAACAGTCCGCGCGTAAGGCACATCAGGCATGTTCGGCATTATTGACCAGTCTGCAGATGTACCTGGATGACCAGGAAAAGTTGAACGTTTCCATAGAAAGCGCAAAGGGCGTACATCTCGCGTTGGAAATACCTCCCCATGAGGAAACAAATGAAGAGATTCGAGTTCAAAACCTCGGTAGCGAGGATGATTCCGACCACCCACAGCCGCAGGAGCGAAGATGCACTTTGGAGGATCTCCTTGATCAAATTCAAACGAACCACACGGCGGTACAACAATCAAATGCACAGACCACCTTGTTGGAATCCATGCTGCACAAATTCGAATTGGTATCACAGCAGCTGGTCAAGTTGGATCAAAGACAAACCAACCTCCAGACTCAAATCGTTGGAAATAACCTGTTCTCACAAGACATCCCGATTTCAACCGTACACGATCGAGCGCCTCCGACGTCCACCAGTTCGCCAGTATCGCCAAAATTTGTCGATCGACGTTTGTTGTCCGGTAGTGGACTAAGTTTCACGGGATCTCCATCGGGAATCAACATCGATATGTTCCTGTTCCAAGTTGACACCATCGCCTCATCCCGGGGATTATCCGAACACATTTTATTGTTAGAGCTCCACACCATTCTAAAAGACATCGCGTTGCAGTGGTACTGGACATTTCGTAAACACAACCCGCACGCGACCTGGTCAGAACTACGAAGCGGAATTATCGAGCGCTTTCAAGATCGTCGCACAAATTACGAAATCCGCAGAATGGTCGAGGCACGTAAACAACAACCGAACGAAAGCTTCCTGGATTTCTACAACCATGTATGGACCCTCACACTACAATGTCGCACACCGTATTCCGACGAAGAGCTCATTCAGATTCTCATGAACAACATGAAGCCGACGTTACAATATCATCTCACCGATCGCCAGTTTAGCAGTATCAACGAACTAATCAAAAGCTGTTCTGCTTGGGAGGAGTCTTTCCGGCGGCTCAAAGCTCCGGCGGATCCTGCAATCCATCCACGACGCGTGATCAATGAGTTATCAGGCAGTCCGTATGATGATGTTGGAGCATATGACTCTTATGAGAATTATCCCTTAACTGATGTTCTGCCCGATAACTCAGTATCCGCAATTCAAACGGGGAGCAGGTATCCGTCGGCAGCGGCGAGGCGTCCGGGCGGACAAGTCCCAGCAGACAGTTCGGGATTGGTTTACAAACAACATGCCAATTATGGTAAAAATATCGTCTGCTTCAATTGTTCAGATATGGGTCACACGTTCATGGATTGTCAATTGGCTCCAGTCGGATTATTTTGCTATCGATGTGGGCTTCGAGGAACGATATCTGCGCGTTGTCGACGTTGTGCCGAAGAACGAAACGCTCAATCAAGATTGTCGGAAAACCAGAACAGTGGTTCTTGGAGGACTGGGCCACGAGAATCACCACAACCACAACCGCAACCCAGACTGATGTTACCACGGACAAATCCACTCAAACCGATTCTGGAGGAAGCAGCGAGCAATACGGACGCGGAAATCCGCTCCTATTCGAATCCGACGAAGAAGTAAGCTCGTCTGCCAGTAATGATTCCTTTCCCGATCCTTCTTCCCCATCCAATCCTCTTTCCCTCCCTGTCGCTCTTAAATTTTTCTATAATGCTCCATCATTGGCAAAGTTAGATCGTTTAAAGCGTTCAAAAAAATATTGGAACCGTCGCGTCGCAATGAGAAATGATGTGATTTGTTAGTGACACTCGGCCTTACGCCCAGGTCTTTATAAATAAGATTCCTTTTAAGGGTCTTCTCGACAGCGGGGCGAGTGTCAGTGTTCTCGGGAGTGGATCGGAGAAACTGATGTCAAATCCATTTGTTGAATTCCATAACTTTCCTTCCACTATAACTACCGCGAGTGGCCAAGTCCAACGAGTTTTTGGTTATATCCGAGCTAACGTCGAATTTAACGGAGTTACTAAATTTATGAATTTTCACGTTGTCCCTTCCTTGGAACAACCGCTTTATTTGGGTATCGATTTTTGGAATCGTTTTGGAATTTCCCCAAAAATCTCCGCGTTGAATAATTCGGACGAATTAGGTGAAACTACCAACACACCCAAATTCCATATTTTAACATCTGATGATCGTCGTAAATTGGATCTCATTCGCGAATATTTTCCGAGCAGCGATATTTTAGGTTTGGGCCGCACATCCTTCATCACTCATATGATCGATGTCGGTTCCGCAAAACCAGTCAAACAACGTTTTTATTCCGTGTCCCCAGCTATCCAGAAACTCATGTATGCCGAGTTGGATAGGATGTTGTCTTTGGGGGTTATCGAGGAGTCACAAAGTTCCTGGTGTTCACCGGTCACGTTGGTGCGTAAGGCCAATGGGAAAGTTCGTCTGTGCTTGGATGCTAGAGAACTGAACAAGGCAACCGTCAAGGATGCGTATCCGCTGCCCATAATCAACGGATTGTTGGGTCGTTTGGGACACACCCGATTCATTTCGGCGATTGATTTGAAGGATGCCTTTTGGCAGATCCCACTCGACCCAGCATCCCGCGATAAAACAGCGTTTACGGTTCCTGGACGGCCCTTGTATCAGTTCAAGGTGATGCCGTTTGGCTTATGCAACGCACCACAGACGCTTTGTCGCTTGATGCACCGCGTGATCCCGTACCAACTGCACGATAAGGTCTTTGTGTACCTCGATGACCTTCTGGTCACGTCCTCCACTCTGGCTGAACATTTCGATTTGCTAAAACAGGTTGCTGGATATCTGAAGGACGCTGGTTTAACAATCAATTTGACCAAAAGTAAGTTTGTGTTGAAAGAAGTCGACTATTTAGGTTATATTGTGGGTGATGGCTGCCTCCGTACAAACCCAGATAAATGTAAAGCTATTCTGGAGTACCCTATTCCGAAAACGACGAAACAGATTAGACGTTTTCTGGGAATGTGCGGATGGTACCGTCGCTTCATTCCAAATTTCGCCTCCCTAGCTTCTTCTCTCACCGATCTTACTGGTAAAAACACTAAAGTATGTTGGTCTGCAGCTGCTGATTCTTCTTTTAACGCTCTCAAAACCGCCTTGTCAACTGCCCCAGTTTTAACGCATCCTGATTATACAAAACCCTTTTTTATTCAGTGTGATGCCAGTGCCGTTGGGGTCGGTAGTGTCTTATTTCAGGTGGACGCCGAGGGGGTGGAGCGGCCCATTGAGTTTTATTCCCATAAGCTCAATGCGGCGCAGCGAAACTACTCGGTGACCGAGCTGGAATGCTACGCTGCCGTCCTCAGCGTGCGAAAATTCCGTCCCTACGTGGAAGGTTATCCATTCGTCATTTATACCGACCATTCCAGTTTGCGCTGGTTAATGAGTCAAAAAGACCTCTCCGGACGTTTGGCGAGATGGAGTCTTAAACTCCAAGCGCTGGATTTTCAGATTGGATACCGAAAAGGTTCAGTTAACGTTGTACCTGATGCGTTGTCTCGAGCTTTTCCGGATGAATCCGCTCCTTGTGAGGATGAATCCGAAAGTAAGAGCACGCCTGATCCTGGTGTTCAATTTGGAGATCCAGCCTTGTCGAGTAAAAACATCGACTCTTCCGTGAATGCGTTAATACCTTCTTCAGTCCCAATTCTGCACGTTGATCAAAATTCGGTTGCGTTCCAAGATCCAGATTACGTCGATCAGATCGCGAAAATTCGTTCATTAAAAGATTGTTCGCACAACTATAAGATCCAGGATGATAAATTGTTGATATCCCCTTCGTTCGGTTTTAAATATACGGATACCGACCTTTCGAATTGGAAACTTGTTATTCCTAATTCACTAACTCAAACACTAATCGAACAGGCTCACGTACCTCCCACTTCAGCACATTTAGGCGGCAGCAAAACTCTCGAACGCCTTCAGCGTCAATTTTACTGGCCTCAAATGGCAAAACAAGTTAAACAATACGTTGCTAGCTGCACTAAATGTAAAATGAACAAAGCTGTTAATTTCTCTACACAACCAGCCATGGGAGCTCAGGTTACGTCAATTCGCCCGTTTCAAAAACTATATGTCGATTTTTTGGGTCCGTATCCACGTTCAAAACTCGGGAATACTTGCATTGTTATCGTCTTGGATCATTACTCAAAATTTGTAGTTGTAAAAGCTTTGCGTGTAGCTTCCGCCTCTTTGCTATGTCGATTTTTGGAAAACGATGTATTTCTGTTGTTCTCGGTTCCCGAAATTATTACCTCCGATAATGGGAAGCAATTTACCTCGAACTTATTTAAAGATTTGTTGTCTAAATACGGTGTAACGCATATTCGTACGCCGGTGTATTCGCCCCAAAGCAACGCATCCGAGCGTGTCAATAGAACTTTAATTGCCAGCATTCGATCATATTTGAGCGATCACGACCATAATTTGTGGGACAAAAATTTGCAAGAAATTGCGGCAGCTTTACGTAATGCCATACACGATTCGATACAGTACTCCCCTCATTATGTCGTGTTTGGTCAACATATGTCGATGCACGGTGCGGATTACTCATTGCGACGGTTACTCGATGAACATGATCCCAGCGAAGTCCAGGTATGGGCTAAGCCAGATCGAGTAAACCTCCTAAAGGATCGTATAACTCATTATTTACGCATAGCACACGAGAAGGGGGCTCAGCACTATAATTTACGTAGTACTAAGCGCACTTTTCGAGTCGGACAACCCGTTTTCATACGTTCTTTTGCCTTGAGTGATGCGTCAAATAAATTTTCCGCTAAATTGGCTAGCAAATTCAAACCCGCGGTAATTTCTGGTAAAGTAGGTCAGGTGGCGTATACCGTCGAAGATTTGAATGGCAAATCCCTAGGCACTTATCATGTCAAAGACATCCGTGTTTAATCGTTTCTCTCTATCTTCATTTTCGCATTGTTTGTTTTAGGCCCGGCTTATGAGACATCTCAGGGTGTGGGACGTTCCCACGTTTGTTACGACTGTATTGTCTTAACAAGACATTTTTTTTTGTAAATTTGTTTCTATTCTCAACGGTTTCTTGCGCCCGAGTTTTTCGCTGTGTGAACGTGGTGTTTTGGTGGATGGATTCTTGTGTGTTTTCTTCTGTTATATTGGCAACGGAACGAAAATGGTAGAGAAAGAGAGAACAATGCGCATCGAGTGTGTGCAAAGTAAAACGTTTTAAAAAAAATGTTTTTTTTCTTGTATGTCTCTCTTTTGTACCAACGAAAATTTGGTACAAAGGAGAGACAGAGAAGAGAGATGCATTTTCTTCTAAAACGTTTTACGAGCTGTGCGACGCTCGAATATTTTTTTTGGTTGGTGAGTCGAGTTTGTGATTTGATATAAATAAGTCGAGTTTTGGTTTTGATACAAGCCAAATAAAATTACCACCATTTTGATGGATAATAAAATATTGTGTTACGTTTATAATGAACTTTTGTTTATATACCGTAGTGATATAATTTAAAATTTTGTTAAAAGTGATTTATAATAATATCGAATAAATAAAATGTATCGTATGATACTGAGATAATACAGTAAAATACTTGGTTTTGGTGTATCATATCATTAATTTGCTATTTGATTTTTTATTGTAATATTGTGGATAGAGAAAAGTGGAGTGTCGACGAGTTTTTTATTGTAACACCAAAAGTAATCGAAAGTATCCGTGAGATATTTATTTGAAGTATTTGGTGGGGTTCCTGTACAACAGTGACCGCGACGAATATTCGTGTTGAAAGGTGTGCCGCAACGGTACACGCATTTACCTCGGTGCTGGACGGACAGCCGTAGTTTATATTCACGGTTCGTCTATTTTTTTGTGTATGGTAACAGTTTTTTGTACCGGGCAGTCAACAAGAGGTCTGCATAACATAATTCATTAGAAATTGCTAAGAACGTGGGCAGTCTATTCATTAAGCGACAAATCAAGGAGTCGCAACTGTATTTTTCGGGGTTCGGTGTAGCACCGCAACATACGGGTGGCCAGTTGAGGCCACTTTATTTACGGTTGGTGAGACAACGCCTAACCTATTTGGGGCCAGTTTGGAGGTTAATACATTTATCGGCGGTTGGGCAGCAACAGTTTATGGTTTCGGCGAAAGGATTCCCAACATTTTTACTGCCTAGCAAGGCAGAATTTACCAACCAGGCACGCGCTCGAGCGCAAAGACGGTGATCGGCTCCAGGGCTGCATCAAGGGTGTACGGCACATAAAGCCGCAACGGTCCGGGTACAGGGTGGTACCTGTGGCATGACGGCCGAGCAAGGCCGCAACAGGTTTTGTAGTATTTTTTAAGGTACGATTATTTTTTATTATTATTATTTTTTTTTTTTGCTCATTTCGTTTTTTTATTTTTTTACATTTTTATTTTAAATTTAAATTTATATTTTGTAATCGAGCGCCGCACAGCGGGTGCGCGCTCGTTGCGCATTGTTCTTTCTCTCTCGTTTTCTCACTCTCTCTCGTCTCTCTCTCTCTTCCGCTTTTACTCCTTTCTTGTTTTTCCGCGTGGGAAGATGGTTTCTTCATTTTTGTTGTGTTTATATTAAAACATGAATTATTAAAGTTTTTCGGTGTGGTGTGATGAGGGGGGGGGGGGGGGGGGGGGGGGGGGAATTCCCTCTGTGTCGGTTTAATGTTTGCGGTCCCTTGGTGCCCGCATCCAATTCCGTAACCAGGGCTTGGCCCCGTTTGAATTGGATGGATGCGCGCACCAAGGCACCTCTTCCGTTATCATTTTTTTTTACTATGTATTTATTATTTTGATTATTCGGTTCGTTCCTCAGGTTCCGGCCGACGAGTTTCGGCGGAACATCGGTTATTATTATTATTTGCGTTTTTTTTTTTTTTTTTTCAAATTATCTGTAATTAATCACGGTGTAGGCCAGGAGCCCTGCATGCCTCAAACCCCACGACCTTCGCACTTCTCCGCTGAGAACGTAGCCGGCAAAACATCACCGTGGAGGCCTCTGCAGGTGCTTAGTGAAAATCTGCAGGTTGGCAGTAGCCAGCCGGTAACAAACTTAATGCCATACTATCTTTCCCCACTCCAAATACAACTAAAAAAATACGTCGATTTTTAGGGATGTCAGGATGGTATCGAAGATTTATACCCTCGTACGCTACCCTGGCAGCTCCAATCTCGGACTTGCTCAAGAAACAGGCCCAGTTCAAATGGGATTCTAAATGTCAGAGGGCTTTCGACAGGATGAAAATGGCTCTGTCTACTGCACCGGTTTTAGTACACCCAAATTTCTCAAAACCATTTTATATTCAGTGCGACGCCAGCAGCACAGGAGTGGGCAGTGTGTTGTTCCAACTCGATGATGATGGTGGCGAGCACCCAATTGCGTACATGTCGCAAAAGCATAATGATGCCCAACGTAACTGCGCGGTTACCGAATTGGAGTGTTTGGCGGCAGTACTCAGTGTGAAGAAATTTCGAGCGTATGTTGAGGGCCACTCGTTCACCATCATCACCGACCATGCCAGTTTAAAATGGCTCATGAGTCAAACCGATCTGAGCGGAAGATTGGCACGATGGGCTTTGAAACTGCAGGGTTTTTCATTTACCATTCAACATCGAAAAGGCACTCAGAATGTCGTGCCCGATGCGTTATCACGAGCTTTTATGGAAGCACTGGATTCGGAAGTCAACGATGACATTTTGCACATTGATCACGATTCCCCAGCCTTTAACAGCGACGAATACGTCCAGCTTGTCAAAAAAGTTGAAGAAAACCCTTCAAACTATAGTAATTTGCGCGTCGAGAAACAAAAACTATATATAAATCCCTCTAATTGCCATCAAGTAAGTTTCACGGACGTGCCGGTTTGGAAATTGTATGTGCCGACAGTGCTAGCTCAAACTCTTGTTCAAATGGCACATGACCCTCCATCCGCAGCACACCTGGGAGTCGCCAAAACACTCGATAGACTACAGCGGTCTTATTTCTGGCCTAAAATGGCTCATGATGTTAAAGATTATATTAGCCAGTGTGACATGTGTAAGCAAACCAAAGCACCTAATTATTCTACGCAACCGCCAATGGGAAACCAAATAGTGTCTGTGCGACCAATGCAACACTTATATATTGACTTCATGGGTCCTTATCCCCGGTCGTCCAGTGGAAACGCGTACTTGTTTGTTGTCCTAGATAGTTATACCAAATTCATTTTCCTAAAACCCATGAGACAAGCGTTAGCTACTGCGGTGTGTACCTACTTAGAGAAAGAAATCTTCTCGGTGTTTTCCGTCCCAGAGATGATCACCTCTGACAATGCCAGTCAGTTTAACGCGGTGTGTTTACAAAATCTTTTAAGCAAATTCGGCATCAAACACATGTTTGTCCCAAAATACTCCCCGCATTGTAATGCTTCGGAGAGGGTTAACAGTTCCATTTTGTCATCCATACGTTCGTATATCAAAGGTGATCACAATAAGTGGGACCTGCACATACACGACATTGCATCTGCCTTACGAACTGTAGTTCATAGCTCTACCAAGTTTGCACCTCAGTATCTAATGTTCGGTCAGCATTTTATGGCCCATGGAAGTGACTACCAACTACTAAGACAGCTGAATTTAGTTGCTCAGGGAGAAGTTGCCCCGCTCAGTAAAGCTACTAGGTTGAGCATTAGTCAGCAAAAAGTTCTGTCGCATTTAAAGGAGGCTCATAGCAGAAACGCTAATGCGTATAACTTACGTAGTCGAAACCAAAGCTTTTCAGTTGGTCAAACGGTATACGTTAAAAATTTTACCTTAAGCGAGGCTTCAAAGAAGTACGCAGCCAAGTTAGCCCCGAAATTTTTGAAAGCAATAGTTATTCGTAAAGTAGGCAACGTTGCTTACGAATTGGCGACGGATACTAAGGATTCGATTGGTGTTTATCACGCCAAAGACATCCGCATATAACCGACCAATACAGGTATCTTCCAGTATTACGTCTATAATTCTGCTCTATTGCCCGGCTTATGAGACATTCAGTGGTCGATGGGTACGTCCCCACGATTGTAACGTGCGTTCCAGTTATGCAGCAAGCCATCAAGTATCTCGCCTTCAACTGTACGTAAACTAAATAAATTATGGTTTATTACGCCCAAATGATTGCTCAGTACATATAACAAACTGTACCATTTGAATTGTGGTTGCGCCTGCGATGCTTGCATGCTGTTGGTGTAATAGTATACTCTCGGCGAAATAACATTATGGTAATGACTTGCAAATTGGTGGTGGCACCATACGCTGTCCGCAAATCATACGCTATTTTTTTTTATGGCGCTAGCGGACTTTTCTAGATACCGAAATTTTTTTTTGAGAAATAAATAATTTTTGTTTGATCGGTCATTCAATTGTAATATTTTAGAGAATAAACATGCAACAGTGAAGTATAGTGCGAATATTATGTATACACTAGCAAAAGAATTAATAAAATAATTTGCTAAGTGCTGAGCAATTTTTTTTAAGTGATCTTTGGTGCTTTTCGGTCGCGCAGTCGCCACGAAAGAAAAATTTATTTGTTGTGCGTTGGATTGTATAGACTATAATAAAAGTACCAATAAGCCAAATCAAAGTTCGTTGTTGTGAAAATAGAATTATTGTGTTTGGTGAATCGTTTTGTGATAAAGCGCCGGTAGCACACAGAGTGTGATTTAATTCGGCTAAAAGATAAATTTAGATTGCTAAACAATTAAATTAAGGGCTACACTTTGAGTGCCTCATACATATGCCGATTTTATCATAAAACAATAACAATTTTATCACAAAGGCCTACCGAACAGTCTAAAAATGCTCGGTAGACATTCTAATCAAAAAGAAGGAACACATGTACCACTTAAGAAGTGCCCGCTCAAAATGATACAGGTAACAAGGTGCATGCTGCTGATTGCAGGCATATGATCAATTTAATATCAAAATTGAAATACATATGTAGAGATGCCGACTGACCTTTGACAAAGAAGGTGGAATAAATCATTTGGCTTCATTCCAGACACAAAAGAACGACTCGAAATGAAATTACCACTGACGAGCTCGATGAGCCAAGTTATCTGTGGACATGGTAAATTTAAAGCCTATCTACAGAGATTCAAAATAACAAACCAATGTCAATGTTTATGCGGTGCAGAAGCAGAAGATATAAACCACCTACTTTTTGAATGTAACGAGATGACTGCCATGTCACTAATACCAAAGTGGCTGGGCATATTGTGCTGAACTGATCAACGCCTTAAAAGAACGGAATAGTGTGCTGTAGTAGACCGGTAACCCGGACAGTACATGTCTCCAAGCGACTAAGGATGGAAACATTACAATTTCTGAATTGTAAAAATGCAAAACATTGTAAAATGATATTTGTATTATATGTATATCTAAAAAAATTATTAGTTTAAGGACAAACCTAGGCATAAGAATTGATGTAAATCTCGGGAAATGTTGACTACGATTAATAATTGAAGAGTCAGAAATCATTACTGGAAAATTGTACGTAGACACACCAAGAAAACTGAAATTCCCATCTACATGTCACCAATTTACGAAGCTATCAAAGGCCAAGCGTTAATTGAATTCGATAATTGTTACAGGCAATCAACCACTGAGCCCAAACCATAAGGACAAAGAATTTTTTTCGAATTTTTTTGTGTTTGTCCATTGAAATACTTTCTAACAATTCATTTTTCCGGTCGGCTTTCATGATCTTGCCCCTGTATACATAAAAATAATTAAATATTTCCGGAATTTTTACAATTTTGAAATACAAGACTTTAATGCTATCTCATAAAATGAAACGGCGACGAACCTGGGGGCCAGAAAAATGAATTTCGAAAATTTTGTAGATTAACCATTGTTCTTAAAACATTATATAAGTTGCATTTATACATCAGTCTGCATCCATCATAGTAAATTTGAATACTTTTAAAATTTGAAAATATTTTTAAATCCGTTTAAATTTTTCCGGTCGTATTTCATGATTCCGCGCCAGAACACCAACCGGAGGTAGCAACATCAAAACAATTGACGCGGCAATCATCTTTTTGGGAAACCAACCCCAAAAGATGGTTCTTGACAGCCGAGATCATGTCGACAAACAAAAGTTTGTGCATACTGTGCTATCACTCTCGGCATCACAGGCAGAGAAGATAAATTACATCTTACAAGATCCTCTAGCCAACGATAAATACGAGCCAATCAAAATACTTCTAATTGATCGCTACTTCATTTCCGAGGAGCGTAAATTAGAAACCATACTTGGCACAATAGAATTCGGTGACCAGAAACCATCTGACATTTTGCACCAAGTTAAATCGTTGGCAGGTAAAAATTTCACGGTCAACGTAATCACACAACTATGGATTAGGCAGCTCCCTGATTACATGTACAAACAGCGTTGATCCCGCAACAAGACAAACTGGAAGAGGATCTCGTTGGTATTGCCGATAAATTGCACGACATGGTTGGCAATCGAACTCAAAATTTGAGTTCGATCAATCGCGACAAGCGAACCAGCAACACAAATATACATGCGAGGAAAAATGCAGGAAATACAGAGAGCACTGCAACAAGGAAAACATGGAGAATATGAATCATATCAGAAATGTACATCAGAAGCAGGTATATCTGAACACTGTCTGGAGGTGTGTCTTTCTCATCGGCCGGATTGCTCACGTTAATTGATTATATTGTCATCAATATTCGAACTACTACGATAATAATAAAGAAACCTAGCATCTTAAATCCGGAAGAACAGAAAACAAGCCAAAACCATATCTTATTCAGAGTTGTTGGCGAAAGCTGGCATAATAACAAAGGACGTGGACACCCTTTCTCTAACCCCGGGAGGAGACATGCTTATGTAATCCGCTGATTCAACATAACATATGTAAGGTGTCAAAGTAATATTGTTGAACAGCAAATTCTATGAACTGAAAAAAGATCATTCAAGAAAAACGTGAGAAAGTAGTTCGTTTCAAATTTTAGCAAATTAGACATTTTGTTATTTTAGAATAGTTAAAACAAATTAGTTAAAGAAATAATTTTTGAAATTCAGTTTAAATTAAAACTCTGTAATATTGAGATGGAATAAAAAATTAAATAAAAACATTTTTTTTAAAGTTTCAATACGTCGAAACCTATAACAATATTCTTTTGGGGTCGCCAACCATTTTATTCAAGCGAGCAGCGGAGCATAGATATACATATGCAAAACATGTAGATTGCAGGATAATTCTTCATCAACGATGAAAACTCGAGTCCATCTACGGATAATACGGCGGATAAGACTAAGAAACTCGATAGCATCGTTCGAGACTAAACATCCGATTATTCTACCAAAAAACCACCATTTTACTAAATTAATAATCGAAGACACACATGCTAAGACGTTGCATGGATGATCTCAATTAGTTTCAAGTCAAATCAGAAACAAATATTGGATTATAAATGCCAAACAAATAATTCAAAAAATTATTAACAAGTGTGTTCACCGTTTCCGGTATAAGACAAAGGAAGCAACACAGTTAATGAGACAGTTGCCAGCATCACGAGTTAGACCATCTCGACCATTTACACACACACGAGGATTGATTATGCTGGTCCAGCCAAATTAAAATCGTCAGTGGGCCGCAGTAGAAAAATGTTCAAGGTTTACATCGCAGTATTTATCTGTATGTCAACAAAGGCAGTGCACCAAGAAGTTGTTAGTGATTTAACAACAAATGCCTTCTTAGCTACACTGAAACGATTTACTTCCCGGCGAGGACTGTGTAGCCACATCTATAGTGATTGCGGTACAACTTTTAAAGGCGCAGACAAACAATTAAAGGCTGTTCTAAAGGAGTTTAATAAAACGTGTATCCCAGAAACAAGTAACATCATATTAAATGAAGGCATAACATGGCATTTTAATACCCCGGCAAGTCCCTACTTCGATGGATTGTGGGAGGCCGCGGTAAAATCAGCTAAATACCACCTACAAAGAATTTTAGGTGAAACTGTATTGAGTTACGAAGAAATGTCGACCGTGTTAAGCCAAATAGAAGCATGTTTTAATTCTAGACCATTGTGCTCTACGTGACACTTTCTTATTGGAGAATCGTTATCGCTACACCTGATCAAGGTATTAATGAAGTAATCTGTACATTAAGCAGACGTTGGAAGCTGACTCGAAAGCTGGTACAAGATTTCTGGAAAACATGGTCTTGTGAATATTTGACATCATTACAACGCAGATTAAAATGGCACGAAGAAAAGGAAAATATAGAAATGAGCAATGTAGTTTTAATCAAAGAACGGAATCTACTACCCACTCAATGGACTCTAGACAAAATTGAGGAATTACACCCAGGCACAGATGGCAAGGTTCGGGTGGTTACGGTTCGTTGCAAGGGAAATCACCTCCTAAAAAGACCAATCCAAAAAATATGCATCTTGCCTATAGACGATAATATCAAGGATGACAAACAGACACTAAACACCAACAAAATAGACCGCCAGAAACGCCAAATAGCAATCCTAGAAGATCACCAAGATTCATTAAGGGACCTCTGAGCATATTGACAATCTGCCTAATGTGCATAGGCGTTGGTGACGGCACGTCCAATGCCTCAAAATGGTCAAATAGGGTAGACCACTTATAACAATAGCCCGAAAACATTAATGAACCAATACTCGACCAGGATGAATGGAAGATCATAATGTACGACATCTAACTCAATTATGCTCACATCAAAAGCAAATTGCAATTGATGCCCCCACCTCTGTCAACATACGGTGACATATACGGTGACCAAGTGTAGAAGAAAATGAAAGGCGGCTATTAACCTTACTAAACGAACAAACATCTATAGCTAAATCAACGTTAAACGTGTACAAAAACAACTAAACAACTTAACAAACGAAACAAATGTCAAAACATTCAAAGAGAACTACTAAATATTGTTGTTGATACACATCAACGGAAGATAAATCCACTCATTCTAACCAGGGAACAACTTGACCAACAGCTGAACCTGATACATCAAAACAGTCCAAGAACATTAGCCATTCCCGGAAGTAAGATGAATAATGAAATTGCTAACTTGTTTATGTTTATGACAGCGAAGTCGCGCGAGTTACATGTAGGACATTGACACCACATGATAACAAAATTACAATTCATAACAAAAATGCACATGAAAATATTTTGTTCTAAAATAAGATCAAAATACATAAATTTTCACATAAAAAGTGCAAACGAAATATTTTAATAATTTTTATGAAACGAAATCTAATCTAGATAAGCATATTTAAAATGAATATTAGTGTCAAATTCGAAACACGTTTAAATATGCTTACTTTGAAGTTTTTACCAAAAAGGTAAAAATACTTTTTACGCTATTTGCCGTAGGCACTTGGCGAAACACACTTATACTTAATAAACACATTTTTTATTAATCACTTGTTTTTTGTTTCGCAGTTATTTTGAATAATTTTCAAAAAGTTTAAAAAATCACTCGATCGATTTCGACTTGTTAGGTCATCATCACATATTATGTCTATGGAATGGAACTGATAGACTGTTAGACTCTTTCCTTACTTGGTTAAATTCTCAATATCCCACCATTGATTTTCGTTAGAAAAAGAAGAAAATAAATGTATTAATTTTCTGGATATAACAATAACCAGGATTAATTCATCTTTAGACTTCAAAATTTATCGGAAACCCACGTATACAGACGCTGTTATCCCTAGTTCTTCAAACCATCCTCATAATATTAAAATGTCAGCTTTCCACTACTCATAGACAGACTAATAAACATCCCTTTGACAAATTCAAATTACAACACTGAGCTTAACATAATTCTTCAAATAGCAACGAATAACGGATATGCAACTAGGACTATATTAAAGTTATTGAATAAAAAGCTAAAGCGTAAAACTCTAACGGGTATTTATCCACCGGATAGTTCAACGCGGGAAAATTGGCGTCGCTTAGAGTATATAGGAAAAACGAGCCAACGGATTAGCAACATCGTGTCCAATTATACCAATATTAGTTTTGCTTTTTATAATAATAACACAATAAAGAAAATGATTTTTAACAATAAACCTAGAGTTGATCGCCTTTCCAAATCTGGTGTCTATAGGATCAATTGCAATGATTGTAGTTTGTCCTATATTGGTCAGACTGGGCGCAATTTTGGAGTTAGAGCTAAAGAACATTTATCTGGTTGCAATCAATCAACTTTCCATAACCATTTAACTTCAGAAAATCATACAGCTAGCTTGAACAATTTAGACATATTACATATACAACCCAAAGGCAGACGTTTAAATACCTTAGAATCTTACGAAATTAGAAAATCAATATTTCTTAACCAAAATATCCTTAACGAACAGAGAGAAATCCGGTTCTCACCAATTACAGATCCCGCCCTTTTCTATTCTCACGTACGCAATAATACACCTTGAATTTTGTTACTCAACCTATGACTCATCGCCTACCTGCGCGATCCGTAGATTAATTTTTATTGGTTATTTTCTGTCCCTCCTTCTTTTATTTATATTTTGCTTTTTTCTGCTATATAACAAAATTGTTACTAATACAAATCAGTAGATACTCCTGATGATGACCTAACAAGTCGAAATCGATCGAGCGATTTTTTAAACTTTTTGAAAATTATTCAAAATAACTGCGAAACAAAAAACAAGTGATTAATAAAAAATGTGTTTATTAAGCAAAAAGGTAAAATTAACAAATTAAATAAAATTTAGAATTGTATCTGACTCCGAAAAGTTCAGACTTTAAAAATCAATTTTCAAAAATAAAGTTTTTCAACTCTAAAGAGTTTGAATTACGAATACATTAATCTTAAGATTAATGTATATACATAAACCACTTATATTAATTAACTAGTGATTAAGTCTTAAGATAAATAGTGTTAAAAATAAAAGTGTAAGGTATAAAAAGAAATAAAGTTTTTTTTATTTCAACCGAAATTAAAATATGAAATTGGCGCAGTTGGTAGGATCCTCTTCTGAAGAAGAAGGATCTAGTGATTGAACATTAAAAAAAAATTTAAAAAGCGTCTAAATTAAAAAATAAGTGCCAAAATTCGCGATACAAACAACAAAAGTGTAAAAACAAAACGATTTTTTTTTTATAAGAAACATAATAAATAAGTGGAAATTTTTTTTTTGTGAAAATTGTGAAAGTTGAAAATGGAAATTGAACAATTAAAAAACGACTTATTTGATCAACAACAGATCCAAAAAAAAGTTGTTGGATCAAATACAATGTCTAAGCCAAAAAGTGTTAGAACAAGAAGGTAGAACAACAGAAATAAAAGTGACAAAGTTCAACTTAACACCTGATCAAATAATCAGAAATTTCAACGAGATACCACCATTCTCTGGTGAAGATTCGTTCAAATTAAAATCATTCTTAAAAACAGTGGAAGATACAGAGACACTGTGTGGAAGTAATAATATCGAACTCAACTCATATTGTTTACGAAAATTAGTGAATAATAAAATCATCGGACAAGCCAGAAATGTGATCATGGAGATTCCAGACCATCATCGGACGTGGAACGTCGTAGTACAACAACTTAAATTGAAGTTCCGACCCAAACACACAACACACCAATTGTTTTTTCAAGCAAAGGATCTCAAGGTATATAATCTTAAAGATTTGTTTAATAAATTAAATAAAATTAAATCACAATGTAGCGAAATTTGTGATTTCGACGAAGAAGATACCTATATTCACTTATGATTCCATTGATAATGAATTAGTAGAAATTTTGAAATCGAAGTTAATACCAATTGTTCAATTACAAATCGCAACAGATAAATCTTTGTTTGAATTGGATAACTTGTTATGCAAAACAGAAATTTATCTAGCGGAAGATGTCATTAAAATTGAGTATAGATTAAATAAAAGTAAAAATATCTTCAACAATAAACCAGTTATTAGTAATAAGAAAAATGATTATAGTGTACCAAATTCAAATCAATTCAATAGATTTAACCAAAATAACAATTATCGAAATAATCATAATAATTATCAAAATAAGCATAATTCGTTTAACCAAAATAGTAATAGTTACAGAAATAATAACAATAATAATAGTAACCGAACAGGACAGTATAGATTTAACACAGAACAGAACAGATTTAATACAGAACATAATAGATTAAATACAGGACAGTACAGTCGTCAATTTAATAACAATAGAAACCATTTCGCTAGAAATAATCAACAAGAACATGAACCTATGGAAGTAGATAATGTGTTTATACTCAACAACGTAAATGACATGATATTTTCAAATTTAGTAATTTTGCTTATTCTAAGCATTTTTATATTTCTCTTTCTAAGAATTTTTATATTTCTTTTTCTACAATTAAATATAATGTGTGTAACACGATAACTCACATGTAATATACTGATTAATAAGCAATTATTGTATTTGCATGCATTACATACATATAATAATTTATAAGATAGATATAAAATTATAATTGTTAATTATGCTTAAGTAAACAAAATTAATGTATAAATATCAAAGAAAACTTAATAAACAGTTCAGTTGTAAAACAAAAACCATTTAATCTATTTGTGAGCCCTCATCAGTGGTAAGCCACAAATATTAAATACTACAACGACAAAAACATTGGTCCTTCGAGCAAAAAAGAACAGCGCTTAGAGATACAGCGCTTACATAACATACATCATAAAAACGTATTTAAAATTAATCTAAAAAAAAAAAAAAAAAAAACATGGATACCGTAAAAGCTTTGTGTGAACAAACACAAACCGGTAAATTAATTAACCAATTAAAAACAAACATCAAAAAAGATGGAGCTGCCAGAAAAACCAAACATTATTGTGACCAAAGACTCACAAATTTGCAGCTACTCTTCGATAAATTTTCAACCACCGATGCTTCATTAGTAGTCACTCTTCCAGAGGATCATCCGTATTTTAAACAACATTTCTTCGATCAAGTCAAACAAGCGTTCGAAGAAACAAAAAAAATACTACTAGAAGCCAGAAAAAATACAGCAGGAGATGATCGGGATACGGATTGGGACAAACACGTCGCAGATGCGTCATCCTATATACTAGCAGATGAGCAACAACAAGGCGAATCTGACCATAAGGTGGTACAAGTAGACGATCAACAACAGCAGAGGCGTTATAAAATACAACACGCCAAAGCTAAAATATTTCAAACGAATATTAACACCATACATCAAATCAAGGATGCGGTGCAGCACTCAAGAACGTATTACGAGTTGAAGATCAAACTACTAACCGATTTATGGATATCTCTTACCAACAATCATGAAGAGATTATTGGAAATGCGATTGATGGAGAGCTTGACAACGAATACTTTAGCCAAGAAACATACGAGAACCTACAGCAAGATTATGAATTTACAATCATCTATCTTCAAGATCAAATAGAAAACGTTGTCAACAAAGATTCTTCGAAACAAAGTCAAAAAAGATCCAGCATCAAGCTTCCCAGGATTGAAATACCACACTTCTATGGGGACTACAAACAATGGACAAGCTTCCAAAATCTTTTCAACAAGACTATCCATTGCAATGATGATTTATCCAGTGAAGAAAAGATGCATTACCTATTATCAGTAATAGGAGGAGATCCAGCCAAGCTCATTAACCACCTCAATATATCGCAAGAAAACTATTCTACAGCTTGGAATATTTTATGCTCTAGATACGAGGATAAAAGGCTTCTGATCAATACTTACATCAACACAATTTTAGAACTACCAAATTTAAGTTCAGAATCCGCTCATGGTCTAAAACTATTACATGATAATGCACTGGAATGTTTGCATGCCATCAAGAACCAAGGAATCAATACAGATTCTTGGGATGCTATCTTGTTGAACATCCTAATAAAAAAATTGGACAGGGAAACTCATCGATTATACGAGACGTCTTTGAAGAACCCGAAGGAAATTCAAACCATGAAAGATTTTCTAGCCTTTCTACAAGTAAGGTTTCAATCTTTGGGAGCACTATCCCGAGATAAATCGTATAAAAAAAAGGAAGTAAACCAACAAACAAATTCATCTATTAAGACTGTAAATGTTGCAGTAGCCAGAAAACCCGATAAATGTAGCCTTTGCTGGGGAGAGCACAATCTACCAGAATGTAAAAAGTTCCAAAATTTACCACAAATCGAAAGAAGTAAGGCAGTATATTATAAACCAGTGTGCCGACGATGCTTGCTTCCAGAACACAAACTCCCTTGCAATAAAAGTTGTGAGTTATGCAAAGGTGCACATCACAGCCTGCTGCATAGTAACAATAGTATGCGATCTGCATCAGAAAATATAAAACCAGCTAATACAAACGTACAAGTAACACATGCATGGAATCGCAAATGCATCTTACTGGGAACCGCCTTAGTGAATGCGTTTTCTGGTGCTCGCAATGAACTGATTCGTGTGCTAATAGATCCTGGGTCTCAAGCAACCTTCATTACAGAAGAAGCCTGCCAAAGATTAAAATTACCAAAAACCGCAGCGTATGCAGAAGTCACAGGCATGGCAAAAACCGAAGCAGGAGTGGCGAACTCAAAAGTCGAATTTACCTTGAAGCCAAGATTTCCATCCAAATTTAGCTTAGCCATAAAAGCATTAGTATTCAAAAACATAACTCGGGATATGCCAGAGCAGCCTCTAGACCCATGTAACTGGAAACACACCAAAAATCTGATGTGGGCTGATCCAACATTTTACAGTCCTGGCCCAATCGACTTATTATTGGGCGCGGACTATTATGGAGAAATTTTAATGAGTAATGTAGCAAAGGCATCATCTGACGAACCGATAGCCGAACAAACCAAACTAGGTTGGATATTCTTAGGCCGTGCCTCAGTCGATTGTCACAATTCAACAGTAATACAATCAATGGCAACAAGAGCAGTTGATATAGATAAACAATTGAGAAGCTTCTGGGAAATAGAGGAGGTGCCACGTAAACGAGCATTCACCAAAGAAGAACTAGAGTGTGAAAAAATATTCGCGATCAGTCACAAACGTCTCAAATCTGGCCGCTACGTAGTCAAGATTCCTTTTGACATTGAGTTATATTCTGCCAACCCACTGGGATGCTCAAAAAGGGTTGCCATGGCGCGTTTGATACAAGTAGAAAAACGACTTGCTAAAAATCCAAATCTTAGCACTCAATACAAGAAGTTCATGGATGAATATATCGCTTTGGGACACATGAAAGTTGCTGAAACAGTTACTGAGACTGGTTACTATTACCTGCCACATCATGCAGTTCTGAAGGATTCGAGCACAACTACAAAATTGAGGGTAGTTTTCGATGGCTCTGCCAAAACCACAACTGGAATATCGTTAAACGACGTAATGTTGACGGGCCCTACTCTTCAACAGGATTTATTATCCATATTGTTAAGGTGGCGGAAGCATAAATACGTCCATACGGCTGACATCGAAAAAATGTTCAGACAAATCGCCATTGATGAAGATGACCAGAACTATCAACGTATTTTATGGAGAGAGTCTCCGCAACATGAAATTCAGGAGTTTAAGTTGACTACTGTCACATATGGAACAGCAGCAGCAACTTATTTAGCGGTGAAGTCACTACGACAGCTGGCCATCGATGAACAACCAAACTATCCTATAGCGTCCAACGTAGTTTTAAATGATTTCTACGTGGATGACCTAATTTCTGGACAAAACACACTGGAAGAAGCCTTACTCAGCCAAAAACAAACCATTGAGCACAGTCCTCTTGAAATCCATACCAGTGCATCTAAGGAATCAAAATCGATTGGAATTCAAGCTTGATGACACAATTAAAACTCTTGGACTACACTGGAATCCAGCTACAGATACATTCGGTTTCATTGTCACTCAATCCGCGCCTGGCAAGCCTACCAAACGAAACCTACTTTCGGATAGTGCAAAACTTTTTGATCCATTAGGCTGGCTGGCACCCATAACAGTTGTAGCTAAACTGATGATGCAAGAAATTTGGCTAGCAGGCCTATCTTGGGACGAAGAACTTCCGTCACACATATCAACAAAATGGCAGGAATTTAAAAATTCTTTACCTCTCCTGGAAGAAATATCTATTCCACGTTGGATCCATTTTGAGTATAACAATATAACAGAACTTCATGGTTTCTGCGACGCCTCAGAAAAGGCCTATGCTGCTGCCGTTTACATCAAATCTACAAATTCAGAAGGCATTACTATTGTGAGTCTTCTCGCATCAAAAACAAAGGTTGCACCGATTAAAAACTTACTTTCACTACCTCGTCTTGAGCTTTGTGGAGCGTTGCTGCTCACTAAACTAATACACCAAATCAAAGAAGCAATGCAAATTCCGGAAACAACTTCGTTCTTTTGGACCGACTCAATGATCACTTTATGTTGGATTCGAGGGCGTCCTCATAAATATAAAACTTTCGTGGCCAACCGAATATCGGAAATTCAAACATACTCGAGTCCATCACAATGGCATCATGTTGGATCAACCGACAATCCAGCAGACTGCGCATCAAGAGGGACCAGTCCGAAAGAACTAAAGAACAACAATTTATGGTGGACGGGTCCAGATTGGCTACAATTTCCAACCGAATGTTGGCCACAACAAACTACTACTCAAGAGGAAGCTACTTTGGAAACTAAACAATTGGTTACACTTGCAACATCAACAACTGCAGTCAATCCGTTTGCACAGATTATAGAACGATTTTCAAACATGAACAAAATAATTCGGGTTGTGGGCTTCTGTCGACGATTTATAAAAAAATGTTTGAAAAAACAGGTTAGCGGATCGCCAACTTTACTTTCTGCTGAAGAACTTAATGAATCCTACAACGAACTAGTCAGAATAATTCAACATGCGGAGTTCCAGAACGAAATCATGCAGATTAACAAAGAAGGCTCAATATCAAGAAAAAACAAGCTCCTCTCGCTTAATCCATTTATTGATGAACATAAAATACTAAGAGTAGGAGGAAGAATAACTAATTGTAACCTGAGCTATGATACCCGTCATCCAAAGATACTGCCTCCAAAACATAGATTCACAAAGCTACTAATCAAAGATGCTCATGTTAAAACATTGCATGGGGGGACTCAGTTAACTCTGTCATATCTTAGAAACAAATATTGGATCACGAACGGCAGAAGCAACATACGTACGGAGATAGCAAAATGCATTACGTGTATTCGGTTCAATGCTTCAACAAGACACCAACTAATGGCAAGCTTACCCAAAGAACGAGTCGTGCCATCACGTCCATTTACTAACACAGGCGTTGACTACGCCGGACCAATCTCAGTAAGAGTTTCTAAAGGACGTGGGAATAAGTCATACAAAGGATACATAGCACTATTTGTATGCTTTGCTACCAAAGCAGTGCACATAGAGGTTGTCAGCGATATGACCAGTGCAGCCTTTATCGCGGCCTTTAAGAGATTTATGGCTCGAAGAGGTCTTTGCAAACGGATTTACAGCGATAATGGAACCAATTTTGTTGGAGCCCGAGAACTGATTGAAAAGGATAAACAACAAGCTCTACAACAAGCAAATCTTGACCTCCGGAAAATGCTAGCTGACAATGGGATTGAGTGGCACTTCATACCACCGTCTGCACCACACTTTGGAGGACTTTGGGAAGCAGCAGTGAAATCTCTAAAGTTCCATCTAAAACGGATAATTGGAGACACAACCCTCACATATGAAGAGTTATCAACGGTTACATCACAAATAGAAGCATGCCTCAATTCAAGGCCGCTTACACCAATTTCATCTGATCCAAATGCGTTGATATTAACACCCGCACATTTTTTAGTTGGTGATTCACTAATAACTATCCCAGAATCGAATATGCTGAATGAAAACATTCCTGTCAATCATCGGTGGAGATTACTACAAAAAATGGTTCAAGATTTTTGGAAACGCTGGTCAAATGACTACCTTACCGAACTACAACAAAGAACTAAATGGACCAGCAAACAACCAATGGTTAAAGTAGACGACATTGTTTTAATAAAAGACAACAACTTACCGCCAACAAACTGGCCTTTGGGAAGGATCATTGATCTACATCCTGGCAGCGATGGTTTGACTAGGGTAGTCACAGTAAAGAGTGGGAATGGTTCCATATTCAAAAGACCCATTACCAAAGTAAGCGTCCTACCTTTCGACACCGAGAAGTCGCAAAATAAGTCAGCAAATGACTCCCGTACCAAGGTTCCTAAAGCCACCAATCTCATAGTTCTACCATTACTTCTACTATGTTTAGTGGCGATCACTACGCTGCCGAGTCCAGTATCATCGACCGAACAGCTGATGTACAACATCACCACTCTTAGTCACCAACCTGGGCTGTATCTAGAAAATTTGGGAAATCTCCGATTCACCAATCAGCAGTGGAAAATAGTAGTTTACTTCAACCTCACATCCTACTATTCAGATTTGATGGCATACAGAAGTCTGGCAAGGAACATGGATCAACTTTGCATGGAAACAGCTGAAGACAATCATCAGATATGCTCTGTAATCAACACTCAGCTCATGCATATTCTAACTGAAATCGAGGACAAGAACGCAATACTTCACTACAGAGAAAGGAGAAGAAAACGTGGGATCTTAAATATCGTGGGCAATTTGGCAAGTGACCTATTTGGAGTTTTAGATGATCGGGATGCGAAGCACTATGAAGAGGAAATACAAAAGGTTAAATTAAATCAACAACACCTTTTAATGATAGCCAAGAACCAAACATCGATTGCTGACGCAACTTTAAACATCTTAAAACGAACTGATGAAGAAAATAGACGTCATTGGCAAGCTATTACACGACAAATAAGTTCTGCATTAGGTGACATCAACAACAATCAAAAATTGACGTCTTTAACCCTTCACGCACTTCTTCTGATGCTCGACTTCAAAGACACTCAGCAAAAACTAATTGATGTCCTTTTAAATTCAAACAACAAAGCAGTGAGCACTTCAATCCACCACCAAATCAACTTAACAAGGCACTTCAAGATATAAAACAGCATATGCCTCCAGACGTTCTGCTGCCCTCGCAAAATGAAAACTATGAATTATTGAGCCTGTATCAAATCATATCATGCAGAGGAAAATTAAGTGGTCAATATTTAATTTTTGAATTAAAAATTCCATTGATGAACACGGCGAAATATCAAGTATTTAAACCTATACCTCTTCCTACAAACGAAGGCGTCTTCATTCAAGCATCAATGGACTATTTGGTTACCTCCATACATCGTGACGAATATTACATGATGACAAGGGACGAGTTCAACCATTGCAAGCATAGCAACAGTGAGTATATTTGTATGTTGCTACATCCCATTCATTCCGCATACAACAACAATTCTATATGTGAATTAGACCTATTGGCTTCACAACAACCATTCAACTGCCACATTGTAAAAAGGATATCGCAAAATCCAAGAGATACATGGATAAAGTTGAGAAACAATAAGTGGATTTTCTCAATTGATCAGGAGCGGCAGGCTACTATAGCCTGTGATGGAGATTTCGTAGCAGTATCACTACCACGCAATGGAATAATTTCTCTTAAAGGCGGATGCACTTTAAAAGAAGGGTCAATTTTTCTAAAAAGTTATAAAATCTACAAGGAAACCGTAATTGACTCGTCATATCTACCGAAAGTCAACCTATCAATGAAGTGGATGGATAGGCGTACAAACTACTCAATTCAATTGGAAAACTCAACCTTAGTGGATGACATAACTGAGCTGCACAAGCGAATACAACAGATACGAGAAGAGCAGCTCCCTGTATCACACCATGACATTCATCATTATTTTCTTCTCTATGCAATTATTGCCTTTAGCATAATCGCCTTTATTATTTACAAATGCCGAACCAAAAGGAGACCTCCACCGAACGAAGCCTATAACTTAGAAAGCTAGGCCCGGGAGAATGTTTATACTCAACAACGTAAATGACATGATATTTTCAAATTTAGTAATTTTGCTTATTCTAAGCATTTTTATATTTCTCTTTCTAAGAATTTTTATATTTCTTTTTCTACAATTAAATATAATGTGTGTAACACGATAACTCACATGTAATATACTGATTAATAAGCAATTATTGTATTTGCATGCATTACATACATATAATAATTTATAAGATAGATATAAAATTATAATTGTTAATTATGCTTAAGTAAACAAAATTAATGTATAAATATCAAAGAAAACTTAATAAACAGTTCAGTTGTAAAACAAAAACCATTTAATCTATTTGTGAGCCCTCATCAGTGGTAAGCCACAAATATTAAATACTACAACGACAAAAACATTGTGGTGCTCCCAAAGATCCATAGGTCGCTGGTTCATATCCGGCTCGAAGGACCAATGTTTTTGTCGTTGTAGTATTTAATATTTGTGGCTTACCACTGATGAGGGCTCACAAATAGATTAAATGGTTTTTGTTTTACAACTGAACTGTTTATTAAGTTTTCTTTGATATTTATACATTAATTTTGTTTACTTAAGCATAATTAACAATTATAATTTTATATCTATCTTATAAATTATTATATGTATGTAATGCATGCAAATACAATAATTGCTTATTAATCAGTATATTACATGTGAGTTATCGTGTTACACACATTATATTTAATTGTAGAAAAAGAAATATAAAAATTCTTAGAAAGAGAAATATAAAAATGCTTAGAATAAGCAAAATTACTAAATTTGAAAATATCATGTCTTTTACGTTGTTGAGTATAAACATAATGTAACTAGGGTTCGCGAATTAAATCAAGAGGTAAATTTTATAGAAGAGCATCGAACAACCAATTACCCATAATAAAATTAACATTTAAAGATTATCCCATTAATTGCTTAATAGATACTGGCTCGGATACCAGTTTAATAAAACCTAATATTCTAAACTATAAAATATTTAAACTAGAACAACCAATTACATATGTATAATTCTCTAGGTGGACCAAACTACGTAACAGAAAAAACAATAACTCCCATCCCAAAAGAATTAATCAAATCAGGCACACTCGAGTGGAAAATATTCCCTCTAAAGAGTTGGAAATACGATGCCATAATAGGTATCAACTTTTTAAAAGCATTCGAAGTGATTATTGATATAAGAAACGAATATATAAAAATATTGTTATCCCATTTTTAGAAATTAATTATCCCAAGGAATTTACTCAAGTAAATTACTTAGAACCAATAATAAACCCAAAAGAGGAAATTATTAATAAAGTAAATCAAAAACATTTAAACCCCGAAGAAAAACAATACTTAAAAGAAATTTTATTAAAAAATAAAGATTTATTTTATAGCGAAGGCGAAAATTTGACCTTCACTCATGAAATAACTAATGATATAAAGTTGAAAAATGATAATCCCATTTACAGCAAAATCTATAGATATCCCCAAATACACGAAAAAGAAATCGAACGACAAATCAAAGATATGCTAGAACAAGGAATAATTAAAGAATCAAATTCACCGTATAACTCACCCCTTTGGATTGTTCCAAAGAAATTGGACAATTCTAATATAAAAAAATGGAGAATCGTTATAGATTATCGTAAACTAAATGAAATTACTATCGACGATAAATTCCCAATTCCCAATATCGAAACCATTCTAGACAAATTAGATAGAGCACAGTACTTTACAACTCTAGATTTAGCAAAAGGTTTCCACCAAATATTAATGAACAAAAATGATCAAATCAAAACCGCATTTTCAACAGCAACAGCTTATCCTTTAGAAAGTAGGAACAATTTAGAAATAATAGAAAAATTCTAAATGTATCTCAACCATAAGAAACCACTAAAAATAGTAGCGGATAACGAATTTAACCATGTCAATATTAAAGAATTTCTAAATCAGGAACAAATTGAGTTACATTTAACCAAACCAACCAAACAGTCACACTGGAAATGCAGATGTAGAGAGACTGAATAATACGCTAACCGAAAAGTTAAGAATTCTTAATTTAGAAGAAAATAATCCTGTAAGAATTCAAATGCTAGAAGCTATTAAATAACAATCAATATCATAGTACCATAAAATATACTCCAGTAAAAGCTGAAGAAAACTCACAAATTAAAGAAGAAATTTATAAAAACTTAATAAACACTCAAAAGCAAAGATTAGTAAAGTATAATAAAAATAGGGAAGACTACGAAGAAACTAGACAACAGGGATATATAAAAAATTACAAATCTCTTAGACATAAAGACGAACCGAAGTTTAGAAAACATAATTTAACGAATATTAAATATATTAATCCCGGCTTCTCCACCAGCCATTAACATCAAGTTATAACACTAATTTTCGAACAGTTGCAGGTGGAGACGCAAAATGTCAACGAGTTGCAAGATGTGTTGCCATCAAGTTATAATTTTATGTTAGAACTTTATGTTAATCAAAATGTTAGTATTTTTGACATTTTTGTAACTTTCAAAATGGCTATTTTTGTTAAATACGCTTGATTGTGCCTTGTGATTATTTCAATTTAAATTTTAAAATAATTTTGTTTTGTAATTAGTGTAGTTATATAGTTATATTTAAAATGAACCATAAGCAAGAAACTTTGAAATTAATTAATTTATACAAAAATAAGGAGTGCCTACACAGTTAGAAATTTTGCTGCAATTTTTAATGCAACCCTTGCATTAAAGCTTATACGATGCAATCATGTATTACATTCTAATGTAAAGCTTGCATTAAAAATAATTATGATGCAGTTGCGCCAAAACTTACTGCAGTACTGCGTTGAAAGAAAATTTCTATATAATCTGGGGTTAATTAATTTTTAGCGAAGTTATAATAATTCGCTAAGTCATTGTGTATACTGTTAATATAACCTTAAAACATTTTTCATATATTTGATGTGTAA
The DNA here is from genome assembly GCA_947310385.1 of Nephrotoma appendiculata. Classification (NCBI taxonomy): domain Eukaryota; kingdom Metazoa; phylum Arthropoda; class Insecta; order Diptera; family Tipulidae; genus Nephrotoma; species Nephrotoma appendiculata. The sequence continues at coordinate 13,522,360 of OX371226.1, read as the reverse complement.
GGACGCCAATTGATTAATGCCAATCGAGTTGGAAATAAAAAACCGCAATCTGTGGAATTTGCCCCATATTTTTTTCTAGTTTTAATACAAAATAATATAAGTGTTAAAACAATTATTTGGGAATTTTTAATATAGTGTGCTTTACTGTTTAAAGTACTGGACTATACAATTTAATGCCACTTACGACAAAAAATGATGCTTCCAAATGGATATTTTGATTATTTTTTAATGCAATGTGCTATAAATTTTAATATAACTTGTATTAATTTTAACAAAATATTCCGTTAAAATTTAATGTAAACTATACAATAAAAATTAATACAATTAGCATTAAAATCTGATATAATGCAACGTTTGCATTAGTTTGTAATGCAAGCTTGCTCCGGACCTATATGTAATGCAATTTGCATTACATACGGCATATTTTTTCAACTGTGTATGGGATATTAATTCGAAATTATTCCGAAGAGTAGATTTGAAAAACAATGTTTATAGGCAAATAGCGATTGAGATGGAATCTGACCAAGAGCTTATTAAAAAAAAAAAATAAAAAGTCTTCGTTCGTGCTACACATCTGAAAAAAAAATCGAAGAATCAAAAAAATCTGGAGCCGGTTTGGACGAAATTCGAGAACCATCCTTATTTTACTACAACGAAATGTCCTTTTTGGATAAATGTATTGTTTATAGGAAAGGCCAACATAATTTAAAAGTAAGTTCCTTTTAATATTTAGCATTCAATATTTTTAAATGTTTTTGTTTATAGATTTCTGAAACTAACTTGGAGCAAGTTACGGATAATTCATGAAGTACATGCCATAAATATTAAAAGACCGTTAAAATTTACAGATTATAACAATATTATTACTGAAAATAACGATGACAATTACTCCGATTCTTGCTCAACTACTAGTCGAGAAAATAGAGACTAATTCAGGATACACAATACTGAGGGAGACCGAAATACTAATACCGAAAACATATAACTATTCTTTACATATCGTAGACTTAGTACCAATAGAAACAACAATATTAGAAATTATAACACTAATCAAAGGAATGATACCAACATTTATAGAATACAATATTAAAACACCATTTATAAAAGAGATAGACAAATTACTATATAAACTAATGACATTAAAAGACGGACACCATACGATTAGAAAAAGAGGACTAATAAACTTTTTAGGGACAATTAACAAATGGATAACCGGAACAATGGACGACGAGGACAGACGAAACATTTAAATGTAATAGATAATAATAATGAATTAATATGAACAAACAAATACAAATCAATAACAATTTTAATAAAAGTATAAACAAATTGTATGAAACTATAGTAGAAGATAGAAAATTAGTCAAAGAATTTATTGAGGAAAAAGAAAAATATATTTCGATGAAATTAATAATATTTGATATAAAATTGAAAATTCAAGAAGTAGATAGAATTATTAATGATCTACAAGACAACATAATGTTCAGTAAATTAAATATCATACACCCCTCATTATTAACAATTCAAGAAATTATTGATTATGAAATAGACGCTAATAAATTAAAAAATTTGAAAGTAGGCTTTTCCAAGACAACTACAAATAAATTAATATTCTTATTCAAAATACCATATATGTAGTATGAAAAATGTAAACAAAAAAATAATTATCCCTCTAGCTAATGAAAATGATTGTAAATTAATTGATTGTAGAATTATCGAAACAATCGAATTTAATGATATGTATTATGAATATGATGAAAGCAAATCTATAAATTATTTAAGTAGCTTAAAACATTGTATCTTAAGGCTGTATGGTACTCATTTTATCAAAATAAGGGTTACGCGCAAATGACCTAGTGGCTACAAAAATTTAGCTAATGGCATAATTTTTGTTTTAACGCAAAGCTAAAGGTATTTTTGAGGGATTAATACATGATTATTTTAAAATTCCGTATATTTAATCCGCAATTATTATTTAAAGTTGACGAATTTTCAAAAAATGTTGATATCTTACGAATCGTTTTATTCTATTTTTTCCACTAAATTTTGTTTGTTTTTTATATTGACATGTAGAGGATGATATTTTCGAGGGATTAATTCATGATTATAAAGATTAACATTAAAATAACAAAGATATAATTAAAAATCGATCAACATCATTAAACTAAACGATAAAAAACGATAAGATATTTTGTCATTGATAAATATTTCGACTGGAAATTAGTTGCCAACATTCTCGATAGATGGCACTCTCAAAAATTCTTATAATAAAACGAAAAATTAGCGGAGACACGATTTGAAACTTATCGTTTGGCGGTTTTATAATAAAAAAAACAAATGAATATATTTGATTTTTTTGTTTTATTTGAGGTAACAGGTAACGTAGCACATTAAATTCTGTTAATTGTTATTAGTGTGGTATAGTAAAGTACAACGATTTTATTTTAGTTCTCTAAAAAACTTTAGTAAATTTATGTGTGGTGTATTTGTACTTCGATACAATTTTGGATTTTTGTGAAATTTGGAACATTTAAAACATTATCGTGATAATTCTATATTAATCAGTGTTGTATAATTTAAGAAAAAGTACGCTGTGAAAAACATTTTTAGTGTCTTATTCAAGTTTTTTAAAGTGGCTGTAGTTTTTAAATAATATATAATAACAAGATGAAACAAAAATTTAATTATGGACAAAAAAACGAAATTTTCGTAATAGAGTACGCAACGGGTATGTATGTATAGTATATATAAATGTTTGAATCGTCGTTTTTTATTTCTGTATATCGATTTTGTCCCAAAATGTGTGAGTGTAAATTCTTGTGTTTGTGATGCGTGTATTGTTTTACTGCACATGCAAGTCACGTGTCATTATTATTTTTTATTCATATTAACCATGGTAACCGCCATATTTTGTGTTTACAAGACAGTGCTCTACTTTTTAAGTAATTTTTGGGTTTTTTTTTTTAGTAAATTAAGATTTTAAAAAAATTTTAAATATTGGAATGAACTTTTTTTAAATTTTAAAAAAATAACCTGTTTTGCTTTGGCAAAGTCCGCTTAGCTTTGCAAAATAAAATATTAGAGGCCAATTTTGGTTTCAGCAATGTTTGCTTGTGAATTGCCAGTAACGGAAAATAATTGTTTATCATAGAGTTGAATAAAACTAAAAAAAATAAGATTTGCATAAAACCGGAAATTCACAAGCAAATATTGCTGAAACCAAAATTGGCCTCTAATATTTTATTTTTAAAATCTAAGCGGACTTTGCCAAAGCAAAACAGGTTATTTTTTTAAAATTTAAAAAAAGTTCATTCCAATACTTAATTTTTTTTTCAAATGTTGTTATATTAACCTTTTAAAATAGGTAGTTCAAATATGTATAAGTAGTATAAGTAGACATATTTGGATTAGATTAGGGATGTCAAGAGATAGTGACTTATTACTCATTCCAATACAAAAAAAGTGTGCAGATGTTGTTTTATTATCCTTTTGAAATTTACACCGTTTTAATTATGAACTCAGGTAGTCCAAATATAAGTATGTAGTATAAATAAACATATATGGATTAGATTAGGGATGGCAAGTCAAGTGACTTAAAAAAGGTGCAGATGTTGTTTTATTATCCTTTTAAAATTTACACCGTTTTAATTATGAACTGAGAATATAAGTAGTATAAATAAACATACTACTGTGAGCAAAAAATAATAAAACTTTTTAATTTAAATTTCGCGCGGAAAACCATTCGCCTTATGCCTCAACCAGTCACGATTTAAGAGCTTAAGTTACACGCCGGTTGCACCACTTCGGTTAGTGGTACAATCACCAAAATATTATAGGCTTCTCGTCACAAATAAACAGCTGACCACTAAAATGTTAGTGGTCCTACCTCTTTTCTAAGTGATCCAAACGGAGCACGCCTTAAGCTCTTAAGTTTTGAAATGAGGTTTTACCCACACAATTGTGTGGGCAGGCAGGAAAAGGGATATTATACGTTCAATTCTACCACTGTACCATTGCATTTAGCTAACAATAATACAAGTTGACCCTACAACTTTGAAAATAAATTGAGTGCAAAGGGTTAAACATTCATTTTTTTTAGTATGAATTATACATATCATCGTAGATTGAAGTCATTTATTTAGCGAGCCGCGTGTTAAAAGGCAGACCCGCTTCAGCTGCCTCTAACCTGGAGAACGCTTCATGTTATAATTTTGAATTTGTCTATTGTTTTCTAAATCTAATCCTTGACCTATTTTATGCTTATAAGTTTGTTAGTTCTAGTAAAAATAACAATTAAAAAATTAAACTTGGATTTATGTATTTGTATTATTTTCTGCAATAGGAAACTCTGGGGCCGAAATAAAAACTGTTCGGCTAATAACGCGGATTTTAATATTCAAAATAGTAGTGGTGCTTTGGAGAAGGAGCTAGCAGATCAGTCAGATTTCCCTAAATCTAACCAAAACGAAAATAGTGTGCACGTGGATGAAATAAACGAAACTAAGTTAATCAACGATTTAAATGGCACTAACCCTCTAAATGAAGAACTACCAGCTCCTGATGATTTGGATTACAAAATAGAAGGAAATCGTATAGTAAATATAGATTTCTTTTTTCAGAGCTTAGTAGCTATAACAGAACATAACACTGCCTTCGGATGTTCATTAAGAAATTTGAAAATTATTGGTGAAACAAAAATCGGACTAGTTTCCAAAATATTTTTTCAGTGCAGTATGTGCAATGTCAATTTAAAGGTTGCAACACAGAATATAGTCAACTCCAAATCAATCGAAAGTGTTAATTATCAAAGCATATTAGGAGGAGTATCGGTAGGCATTGGATATTCTCAAACAGAGGAGATCTTTGGAGTTTTAAATATTCCATACATGTCATCTCGGAGCTACCAGGTTGTGCAGAGACGAATACAGGAAGATGTAAAAACCGTTAGCGATGCAAAAATGTTGGAAGCTGCTATGGAGGCCAAGCAAATAGCAATTGAAAAGGGTGATATTGCTGACGATGGTACTCCTTTAATCACAGTACAAGTAGATGGTTGCTATTCTAAGAGAACATATGGAGTGGGAAGCAACTACTCATCTTTGTCCGGAGTAGGCTCAATAGTTGCACATTCTACTAAGAAGGTCATATGGAGCACGGTGCGAAATAAATACTGCAACGTTTGCCAAAAAGCAAAAGATAAAAATAAAATTGTAAAAGCACATGATTGCAACAAAAATTATCGTGGTCCATCTACTTGTATGGAAACATCGGCAATAGTTGAGGGCTTATGCAACAGTGAAAAACTTTATGGGGTAAGGTACAATAAAGTCATTGCTGATGGTGATGCAAGCGTTTATGCCAATATGTATATTAAAAGCAAGGCCATATGCAAGCACGCATATAGAAAAAATTGAATGTAGAAACCACCTTATGCGAGTTTTTCGGAAACATTGTAGAGAACTAGCTGCAAATACAAAATTTCATCCATCTATAAGGAAGCTTTTTTCAAACGGTCTGCCGCGGTGTTGTATTGGAATCCGAGCTGCTATTAAATATCGCAAGGAAGAGAATAAATCAACCATGGAAAAAATTAAATTGTTATCGAACGATTTAGCTAATGTTCCCTATCATGTTTATGGAAAACATATAAATTGTGCCAGCTATTTCTGCAACCAGCAAAACAGTGATGTTATGGCAACCTTCAACCATTTGGAAAAATCGGGAATTATAATTAAAATAACCGATCTTTTTAAACGGCTAAAATATAATGCTAGCAATTTAATTTATGACGTGGACTCCAATGCGGTTGAACAGTTCCATTCAAATATATGTAAAACAGTTGGTGGAAAGCGAATAAATTTTTCCCGTGGACAATCCTACACTTCACGAGCAAGATTTGCTGTTTTGCAATATAATACTAAAAGAGCCCATTATTGTTATGAGAAAACGCTATTAAAAAGAAGTCAAAAAAAAAAATTATTTCGATTGAAAATAGAAGAACGGGGTTTGATAAGAAAAGATTGCTGCAAACTAATGGTAATTTTAAATGGTGAAACCTAATAGATTAGTTATTGAAGCAAATTCTACGACTATGTTCATACGGCTCAATGTTACAATTTTAGAACAAGTTATTGTATTTTAGATAATCAACGAAAGAAACGTAGAACGGAATCGAAAGGAGAAGATGCACACTACGGAGCTGAAACCTGTCAACGGCCGGATATGACAGAGGATGAGTTTTTGGAATGCATGCAAAGCGTTATTTTGAAATTAAAATGCGAGAGAGACGATCGACATAACATTCAGATTAATACAATCGATCAATCAAGAAACGCATTATGGGACCAAATGCGACTACAGAGACTATCCAGTTCAAATTTTGGTTTAGTTTGTAGGTCAAGAAATGAAAATAGCTTTCCGAATAAAGTGAAACAAATATTGTATAATTCGGACTCCGTTTCATTTGCAAAAGCCGTTGTCTGGGGAAGAGATCACGAAGAAGAGGCATTAGCTGCGTTTCAACAAGAAACTCAACACAGAGTAAAAAAATGTGGTATTTTTATTTACGAGAAATATCCATGTTTATCGGCCAGTCCAGATGGAATTATCGACAACGAAGCTGTGGTTGAAGTAAAGTGTCCATACAGTGCACGTGAGTGCATCCATTAGATGCAATTAAATCGAGAATCATTAAATATGTAAAATATGATGGCGAAAATGATACGCTGGTTGGTGATAAATAAAACTCATCCTTACTATTATCAAATGCAAGGTCAGATGGAAATAACAAATATAAATATTTGTTTTTTCATAATCTGGACATTAAAGGGAACCATATTTCTAAAAATACCAAGAGACTCAGATTTTTTGAAAAGGAAATGCTTCAAAAACTATTAAATTTTTATTTCAATGCGTTACTATTTGAAATAGTGGACAGTCGCCACAAGAGAGGAATGGAGATTCGGAAATATCCACAATGCCCACAAAAATATTTTGAATCCATTTTCAATTAATTTAAAATAAATTCTTGTATATATGTATAATAGAAAACTTGTTTAGTTTATTTTGTATAAAATCAATAAAAATTCTGATTTTTTGAAATAATGTTCCTTAGATTTTTAGTTTTTTATAATTTGTACAACAATAATTCGACTCGAAGCATAGTATTGAAAAGTATTAGGTGAGTATATATATATATATATATATATATATATATATATATATATATATATATATATATATATATATATATATATATATATAAAGGGTTATCCAATTCAAGCTTGATAAAGTAAACTTAAAAAAAACACAAAATATTCGGAATGTATTGTAATTTTTATTTCATTTTACAGATTGATCCTTGCCATTTTTAGTTAAACAAGATATCATTCAAATGTCCTCCACGGGACTTCTTACAGGCCTTGATTCTTTTGAGGTAATTTTCAATGACTTTTCGGGCGGTATCTCGGCCATTACCTTACGAATATTAGTTTTCAATTCGTCAAGAGTTTGAGGATTGTTTGCGTAAACACGATCTTTCGCGTAGCCCCACAAAAAGAAATCCAAAGGCGTTAAATCACAGGATCTTGGAGGCCAATTGACATCAGCCAATCGCGAAATCAAACGTCCAGGAAATTTCTCTTGCAAAAGATCTAGATTTGCTCGTGTTACGTGACTAGTTGCTCCATCCTGCTGGAACCACATATCGTCAAGATCATAATCTTCGATTTTCGTAAAAAAATAATCGGTTAACATGCGGCCATAGCGCTCAGAATTGACGGTAACGGTTCGTCCATGGTTGTTCTCAAAAAAATACGGCCCAATCACACCACCAGACCACAATGCGCACCAAACAGTGACTTTTTCCGGGTGTAATGGCTTCTCTACAATCAATTGTGGATTTTCTGAGCCCCAAATTCTACAGTTTTGCTTATTAACGTATCCACCAAGCGAAAAATGAGCTTCATCACTGAAGAAAATTTTGTTCGAAAAATCAGCATCAGCAAATTTAATAATTTTAACGCGTTGGTCGATTGTTAAATGCTCCATATTCTTAAATGGCAGAATGTCAACTAAATAAATGACAGCGTACTTGACGTTTATCTTTGACAGATGTCGGTATACAGATTTCTACTTTATCAACCTCGAATTGGATAACCCTGTATATATATATATATATATATATATATATATATATATATATATATATATATATATATATATATATCCGCAAAGCGTGTGAATACAAATTTAGTTTGATTACATGAACAAAGAACTTTTTTAAATAAATCATAAAGAAACATTTAAATTGGAAATTTACATTTTATGGAACGAACAAACGAATGTTTGTTTTAGATCGATGATCATACTCGGCGTGTTCAGCCCGACCAAAATGATAAAAATTATCATGATATTTTTTGTGAATCTAACTTCACTAATCGTCACTAATTCAATTTTCATGTTGCAATCATCATCTAAATTCATAGAGAGAGTTCATGTTGATACGGTTTGAAATAAGAATAAGCTACCGTGAATTTTTGCAATCTACTCTAGCGTAATTCTCTAGTGTATTTCGGTCAAATATGAGTTCCAAATCTCTCATCAAAACATGATTTGAGGAGTAGTCGGTAGTATTAGAAATGTCCCTGTTGCTTAAAATAAATGAGTATCATTTATTATTACTAGTCCAGCTTATTAATGACTTATAGGTGTCTAGTTTAACTTCCTGTCATAAATGAGACCCAGGTACTTCGCTCTATTTGTAAAGGTCAAGCTGATTCCATTTCACTCTATCCCGTTCAAACCTGCCTTGTTTTAAATTCAACCACAGAAGGATTAACAACTAATTTGGTTTGTAAATAGCTCAAAGTAAGTTCGTAATGTAAAATCGTAATCAAGAACATTTTCATATTGCTGTGTTTATTTCACAGCTATGACAAATATAGCTCCCATATCACCCGCTACATTATCAGAGTTACAAGCCTACAAGAATATTACATACTACTATTATATACAGTAAACTATACTGTGCAATTGTTTCACAAAACTGAAAATAAATAGAAAATTTCATAGCGAGATTTAAAATATCAAAAATATCTATAAAAGCCAAACGCCATTGTTTCAAATATAATATTTTACTACTAAACGAAATTCGAATTATTTTCTTGCAATTGTTTCGCATCTAATTTCTCGTATTCAACTTATTCATAAAATTTCGTTCCGTTTGTGTATGCAGAACTATAATACTATCAGCACTTTATATTTATAGAATAAACAAAGGGCACAGTAACAAAATAAAACAAAAACAAGTATATAATATTATATCGTTTACAGATGAAAAACACAAAAAAAATTTAGCTTGGACACATTCTTGGGCATTTAAATATCGACATCAAAACAGATTTTTTTTCTGAATACCATACAGCCTTAAGTAAAAACTGTGAAAAAATAAAAAATTGTAACACAGAAATTTATAATATTAATGATAATAGTTTAGTAATACAATTAGCAAATAATCTAACGTTAACATCAAATTGTGATGAAAGACAATTTATCTTAAATGGAAATTATTTTATAATATTTTATAACTGTACCATTAATTTAGGAAACAAAACCTTCTATAATAATATTAAAGAAATAAAAGATAATTATATAATTCCAAATCTAACATATAAACCTACAAATATTACATTAACATTTCAAGAAATAATATTAGAAACACATAAGAACATAGAAGAAATAAAACTTTTAAAATATCATAGAACTTTTGTATATTCGGGAATAAGTATAATTACAATAATATTAATAATAATGATAACAATATTAACGATTTATAAATGTTATAAAAGAAAGAATTTTAAAGTAAAAAAAATAAACAGAATCCAGGAGGATTCTAACCCCAACGAAGGGAGAGTTACATGTAGGACATTGACACCACATGATAACAAAAATGCACATGAAAATATTTTGTTCTAAAATAAGATCAAAACACATAAATTTTCACATAAAAAGTGCAAACGAAATATTTTAATAATTTTTATATTTTTCATGAAATGAAATCTAATCTAGATAAGCATATTTCAAATGAATATTAGTGTCAAATTCGAAACACGTTTAAATATGCTTATTTTGAAGTTTTTATCAAAAAATTAAAATTAACAAATTAAATAAAACAGAGAATTGTATCTGATTCCGAAGAGTAGACTTTAAAAATCAATTTTCAAAAATAAAGTTTTCAACTCTAAAGAGTTTGAATTACAAATACATTAATCTTAAGATTAATGTATATACATAAACCACTTATATTAATTAACTAGTGATTAAGTCTTAAAATAAATAGTGTTTAAAATAAAAGTGTAAAATAAAAAAAAGAAATAAAGTTTTTTTTAAATTCAACCGAAGTTGAATATGAAATTCGCGCGGTAATTAAATTTTATGAATTGTTTAAGACTTTCAATTCAATTTTTAGTATATTATATCATATTATTATATTAATGTTTAAGTTATAACGAATCTTCGATAGAAAGGTGAGTCTAAAGGGATCGCAGTATGACGGCTACTCTACCCTTCACTGCACCTCCACCGATAACAATGTCGTTTGTAATTGAATGTGGGTTCAAAACTTGTTAATACCAATAATTTAATTCAATCAAATTGAGAACAACTATAACCATGATAATAGCTAATAGAAGTCTTTTATTTAACAATTTGAATTATAGTGTATTGAATTGTAAATAAACCTACAAACGCTAATAGCACTATTTGTTATTTAGTTATAAATAATATATAATATACTAAAGTTAGTTATAAATAACGAGCTCTGTGAAGTGGAAAATATGAACTGTTATTTTTGAAAGTGGTATAAGTCCATTTTTTCATGTTTCGAGATATTTAAGGGTTTGCATTTGAATTAATTTAAAAATATTGGCAAACGTTAATCAATTCGTAATGTTTTTAACACGTTTACATTTTTTTAAATTTTATTATGAAATAATAATTATTGAAAATATTTAAAAAATAAACGTATTTTTTAGGTCCAAATGGACTTATACCACTTTCAAAAATAACATATTATAAGAAATAAAAACAAGAAGAAATTTATGTCCATATTTTTATAGACATTAGCTTCACTAAAATGAATTTTTTAACGTAAAAATTATCTTAAATAATTAAAATGAGAAGTAGTATTAAACGTAAATAGTAAATCAGTAATAAACGAATAGTGAGTGACTAAAAAAAATAAAAGGATTGATGATTTTTTGTTTGTGCGAGCGAACGGGATTTACTACAGAAAAACGTCGATTTAACGGACTAATTGGGGAGTCCGTAAAATACGAGTGTCCGTTAAATCCGAATGTTTTTAAATTTAATCGACTATAGATTTTACACTTGTTCTGAAATATGGCAACTTAGGGCAGAACTCGTTTATCTCAACCGATTATCAAGGAATCTTGTTTGTTGGACGGAAATGAGATGCACAAACAGTTTTTGGAAAAAGTTCTGGAATATGATTACCTGAGACGGAACCCGTTCAATTCTAACCGATTATGATGGGATTGGGTATGTTGGATTGAAATGGAATTTTTAAACGATTTTTGAAAGAAGTTCTGGAATATGACCTCCTAGGACAGAAATTGGGCATTGTGGATGAAATGAGATTATCAAATAATTTTTGGAAAAAGTTCTGGAATATGGCCATATGGACTATGCGCTCTTGTATTACAAGCACCTCAAAAGTTTAAATTTTCGCTTGGTTAGTTCTGAAGATCTTAGAAGGCAATATATTCCATGTTCCCGTGAACAATTTTCGAGGTCGTTGTTGATAAGAATAATACAAATTTATCCGAACCCTTTGTGTAGGGTTCATAACATGATTTTTGGGGAGCATAAGTAGTTGATCTGCCGCTCATGGGTGGGTTACGTACTGGCGATAGATGTTAAAGCATCCAGCCTTACCGGAAACATGTTAGCATCATTAGCCGCTTGTTTCAAGAAAAACGGCTTCTTTATTATCGAGTTCCGGCCTAGTTTAAATTAAATTACCGAGTTTCATGGTGATATTCCAAAATTTCTTAAACAAATCATTTGAGTTCTTTTTTCATTCGACATACCCAATCCCATCATAATCGGTTAAGAATTGATCGAGTTCCGTCCCAGATGGCCATATTCCAGAATTTCTTCCCAAAATCATTTAAGAATCTCATTTCCATTCAACATACCCAATCCCATCATAATCGATAACCAAAAAATGGAAAATAAAAAAATTGTCCATTAAATCGAGGTCCGTTAATTCGAGCGTCCGTTAAATCGAAGTCCGTTAAATCGATGGTTTATACTGTACTCTTTTGCTTTAACAATCAATAAAGCGAACATTCATTGTACGAGTAGTAGTGAACAGATAAAATATTTATATTATTTTCAACATTGATCGATCGAATACTGAATATAACTTCTTTCTACATTATTCGTCATAAGTGAATAGTAAAACAAAATATTTGTTGTTGCTTTTCGTTATTCTTACTGATCAGTATTACAAATAACACTGTTCGATCACTAAAAAATGAATAATTCATTTTAACGAGCGAATTTTTGCCCATTATAATTATTAGGAATGGACTTATTCCACTTTCAAAAAAAAAGTTTTTGCGATAACATTTTATAGCCAAAATTCTTTTGCTTACTTTATAAGAAAACCGTACTCTATTGAATGTATGATTATACATATGGAGAGAAGGTGTCTATATCTTCCTAAAATTACCGTTAACTCAATTTTTTTGAAAAGTGGACTTATACCACTTTCAAATAAAACAGTTCATATAATTGATAAGAATTTAGATGAAAGAATTGTGTCTAATGATGGATTAGTGCAAGAAATTTGCCAAATTCAGCAACCAGCTTCAACAAATACAACTTACGCGGAGTCTGATATATCGGAAGAATACCTCAATATAGAATAGAGAATATCCTCTATATATATATATATATATATATATATATATATATATATATATATATATATATATATATATATATATATATATATATATATATATATATATATATATATACAGAGGAAGTACCAGAATTAAATTTGACAAAGTTTCGAAAAAGGCAAAGGAATGAAGACGAATGGAAATCTAACCAGAGAAAAAAACTACGCCAGGCTGGAAAAGAGTACGTTTCGGTAAGAAAATAAACAGTTCATGTGAATGTGAACTTGAAAGTACATCAGTGTCCGTTGGCAATTTTACGAAAGAAAATGAAATTTATCAAATTGGGCCAATAAAATCTTTAGATCATAATCTAATTCCGGCAGAAGTAGTCGATAATTTGACTTCTGAATTTGAAAATTCATCGGAATCCGTTTCTAATTTTTCAAAAGAAAACGAACGTCTATTTCAATCCGTAAATAATAATGAAGAGAAAAACGATTTAGTGGATAAGACGTGTGATGAAAATAATACATCAGGTTCTGATTTTTACGACAGTTGTGTACTGAATATTTGCCAAACAGTGATGATTTATCGTCTGATAATGAATCGGAAACTATTAGATTAGATCACACATCGACAAACAAATCGCTGGAACAAGTATTTAATGAGTCTAGTCCGATTCAGCATTCACAGGAAGGTGAACAAACCCCAGAAACATAAGAACCTGAAACTCCTGCATGGAGCCCGATTACTCCAACTTGTGTTCGAGCAAAAATTGCGAGAAAACGACGGGTAAATATGGAATTATGGAAGTCAACTGCACATACTAATCCCGGTGGCAAATATATTAAAGGAAGAGCGATTGGTCAAGCCTGTAAATCTTGTTCAATGAAATGCTTAGAACGTATTAGCGAAAACGATAGAACTAAAAATTTTCAACATTTTTCGTCTCTTGGGGAAGGTATCGACATGGAATTTCATTACTAAACTAGAGCCGTTTTAATGCCTAAAATACAAAGAAACCCAAATCGCAAATATTTTTTATCTATCTGGAATGAAAATGCAGTGCTTAATAAGCAAAGAGTTGGTTTATAAAATAACATTTTATATGTCTTTGTAGCCAGAATTCATAAACAATTTTAAATGTTTTTCAGGTTTGTAAATTGATGTTTTTAAATACGCTTTCGATTAACAATCAATGGATCACCACAGCCTATAAGAAAACAAAAGTTGGCAATGGTGTTTTAGAAAAGGATCAATTCCTACGAAACTAATTACGTTTGAAGCTGTGTGTGATCACATTAAGTCCTTCCCGTGCATTGATGCACATTACACTCGAAAAAATAATAACATCAAATATTTAGAAAGCAACTTAAACATTGCTAAAATGTACCGGCTTTTCTTGAAAAAAAATGGAAGAAGAATCTACAACACACAACGTTACAGAACGACAATATAGAGATATCTTCAATGAAAATTTTAATTTGGGATTTTATATTCCTAAAAAGGATTCTGTGATATTTGTGCGCCTACGATAATTTATCCACCCAAGAGAAAGAGGTACAGGAAGCCATGCAAGAGCAACATCTATTTAATAAAACGGAAGCGCGCAAACTAACAGATTTGGACAAACTTGAAGGGCAGCAAAACCCAAAAATTACATTTGCGGTATTTGTTTTCGAAAAGATATTGACGAAAGCTTCCATTTTGTACTATAAACGCAAATACTTCGTATTCAATTTCACTGTATACTGTTTAAACGATAATACTGGGTATTGCTTCGTTTGGCACGAAGTCGTCGGGAAACGTGGTGGTGTTGAAGTTGCGAGCTCATTAAAAAAATTCATAGAGTTGCATCCAAATAGCACCGATTTCCGCTTTTGGTCAGAGATAACTGTGCTGCCAAAACAAAAATAAAATATTGTTCATTTTACGCATGGGCATCAAATTATTTATTACGGCATAAATATTTATTTTACGGCATAAATATTTCCCATAAGTACCTCGTAAAAGGACATACCCAAAATGAAGGGGACAGCATACACTCATGTATTGAGCGAATGGCCAAACAGCAGGAAGTTTTTGTACCCGAACAATGGTACTAAATAATAAAATGTGCTAAAGTAAAACAGCCACAATATGTTGTTACAGAAATGAACCAGGAAAACGAAAAATGTTATATCAGTAAGATCAAGGTTATTTTTATTGATAAAAATAATTCAAAAATATTACACTATAAGTATAGTAGTTTCGAGGAATCTTTTAAGTCAATGGCGCTAATAAACGGTTCAGATTCCAAACCGAGAGGAAGAAAATCGGCGAAAAAATGTGGAACACTAAATTTCGAACTAAATTTGGTATATTATGCGCTGCTTCCAATAAGCGAAGCCAAATATAAAGATTTGATGTATTTGTGCGACAAAAACTGCATTAATCCTGCATATAGCAATTTTTATAAAAATATTCCTTATGCTGTAGAAAGTTCGCCTAGTGGTTATAGCACATCAGATGAAGAATAGGTGTTCAGATAATTTATAAATGAGTATATAATTTTTAATTTATATAATTTTATGTTTTAATTACATTTTTATTTCATTTGAAGTATGTACTGAATTGAAATGTGATATCGTTAAATTTTGTGATAAACAAGAAGTCCAATAAAAATAATTTTATATACCTTTGTACTAACTTTGTTCAACATTTCCCTATGAACACTATTCCTAAATATTTTGTTAAATGATTTTTTTCAATTCAACGAAAGAAAGTATTACAAATATACTTTGTATCAGTGATTGAAAATAACTCTTATTTTTCTATCTCTCACTCTTTTTCCACTCTTTATCAGCCGAAACAAATTTTTATTTAATTTATAAAAGTCTTTCTCTTTAACTAATTCGTTTTGTACATATTGAATCTTACACCAAAGCGTGATATTTATTTCTAAAACATAAAACGCTTGAGAGTAGAATTTTTTTAAAATAAATAAAAATTGTCTTCAAAAGAGAGATTGGAAAAAAAAATATTAATTCCGCTTGAAAGAGGAATATTTCCTCGAAATTTATTTACGTCTTTTCACCAAGCGATAAAAAATTATTTTAGAAATAAAAATTGGTCGAAAAAGAGTTTTATTTTTTTTCAAGGGATAAAACTCTTTACAACAATAACAATTAATAAAAAATCTATATGGAGGATATTCATAGAAATATGTATGTAAGAAGATAAAAAAAAGTGTGTTTGGTTGTGTTTGTAATATACAACATTGAATATGGAATTTTTGATGCACTAGGCAGGTAAAAACTATACGTTTGACTTTTGTTATTTTTTAAATGCATATCCGTATTCAAATCTTGGTATGATCTTATACGAACAATTATCGGTTATCATTATTATCATTATATAGGTTAATTATTAAAAGACGATTTAATTTGAACATAATTTCTAGATTCACTTGTCTATACATTTTTTGAGAATATGATTTATTTTAAAGTTTTACATTTAAACGATTGTTCAAAATATTAATTACTTTGCAGAAAAATATGTTAAGGATTTTGCTTTTTTACTAAATAAGAACCACATATACTTGTTCACACTTGATGTTCAATTTTTATTATGTGTAGACTTCCGAGTGTGATTTGATTGTTTCTACAAGAAAACGTTTTATATAATGTTTCGATTTATCGGCGGTCAAACGAAGCGAGTCAAATTCGGAAGCAATATGATACAAGTCATCTTCAGCTGATGCACTTTATAATATTGGTGTCTTGGAGTTGGGACAGTCACAGTCTAATTGATTCGCAAATGTAATTTGCATTCTCAAAAAATGTAAATTTTTTAGTTTTATTTTTAGTTCTATTGTTGGTTATACTCTGGTGAAACAAAATCGAATAATTATTAAGAAGTAGCTTATTATTCCTCAATATATAGTCTATAAGAATTTATACACTACAAAAAATCGTAGTATAAGATTGTATAACTCATGTATTAATCCAAATACATATTTTTTTATATATTCTTCTATATCTATAAAAATGGTGCAAAAAATGTATGTGCAAGTGTATGTATGAGTAAGTGTATGTATCAGTTGAGAACGGCTGAACCGATTTGGCTCAATCTTTTCTGTTGTGTTCGCAATTACCAGGAGATGGTTCTTACGAAAGAAATTTTTGAAAAAATCCACTGGAAAAGTGGGAAAATCAGAAAAATCGAATAAAAATCCTTTTCTATATGAATTTTGTATGTACATTTTTTATGAGACACGTGGTGTAGTGGTTAAAGCTTCGGCGCTTGGGCTAGGAGGTATTGGATTCGAATCCCACCGGAGGCTGTAAGCAAATTAGTATTTTGTTTTTGATAAAATCTATTATTTTATCTATTTATTTTCTCTATCTATCTATATTAAATCAATTGCCGTGAGTTAGTCTCGCAAAAACTCGAGAACGACAAGACTGATTTGGATGATTCTTTTTTTGCTTTGTTCGTCTCAATGCAGTGGCGGCTTAGGAAAAAAGGAAGCTCGGAAAAATTGGATAATAGAAGAAAATTCCTCAAAACCCAAAGGAAAACTGAAAAATCGGAAAATCGAAAATTGCGTTTTGTATAGGAATTTGTTTTATGATATTTGAATTTTGTGAATTCCATCCATAAACGGTACCATTATTACAATCATATGAAGTTCGGTGTGATTTTTACGATTTTGATAATTTTTTTCAGAAATTTATTTTATTATAAGTTCCTTCAAATTTATTTCGTTGTTTAAAACTATTTTGGAGACAATGACTTCCGATGATCACCAAATAATCACCAGAGCAGATGCACTTCAATACTCATTGAGGTTTTGTCAGGGAGAGGATTGTTACGACTTCCAGATAAAGATGATCAATCTGCTGACCGGTTAGTTATTGAGCTGTCAATTGTACTTTCGGATGAAGAAACGATTAAAAAGGTCAGTTCCATGTATTTTTATACTTATTGGTTGATGATGCGACAAGGCGTGCAATCGTCTTTTGAGATATCGTCGATTGTTTCAACAGTATTGAACTTTTAAATTTCGTCCGCTCAAATCAATCAAAACTACGTTCCAAGCAGTACATTCATCTACGAGATCCATCGTTTTGGAAGGAGATGAGACCATTGTTGGCCAATTGACCATTCTCCAAGCCACATATGTTGTTAGGTAGCGACCTGGCTGTGTTCGGCACTGCTGCTGTGGATGCAAATAACGAAGTGCCAAGGTTTCAATTGAGCCGTTATGTCAGTTGCAATGAGGCGATTTGCCATATTTTTTGATTTGCAATACACGAACGTTAACCCACTGTTTATCATTTGTCAGTGCATTAGGATAATGGACAGCGTGTCTATTTTACGGAAGCTAATGCAGTACAACGAGTAGACCGACCATCAGCTACAACACCCACAAATTTCTTCGAAATTTGCCAAAGTGATCCGTTCGCACGAATATTGCTTTACTGGAAAATGCTACGCTATTATACTTGGAACCATTTAACGAAGAAGTTTAAATGACGGATGAAAGGTCAACCTGTTGCAGGATACGTCGATGTGTATTCGACTGATACGCTTGGCCGTATGCACATAGATGGTGTGTTGTACGCCACTTAACGAATTTGTCAAAATTGGGTATGGTAGCACCAATTCGTTGGATACATGATGCATTTAATCGTGAATTGCAACGAGAGCCAGAGTACGATCGAAATTCAATGAGCCAAATAGTACGAACGAATGTTCTACTTTTGAATGCACAGCAAAGGAACGTGTACGACGGATTGATGAAGGCAGTTGACGAAGGAAACGGCTTTATATTCTTCCTCGATGCTCCTGGTGGGACATGCAAAACCTTTTGATTTCATTGCATTTGGCCACAATTCGCTCGAGATCTCAAAAGCGTTAGGTGTTACATCATCGAGAATTACAGCCACATTGTTCGGTGGCCGGATGGCAAATTCTGATTTGAAGTTGCCGATGAATATCCACACGATTGACAAGCCAGTGTGCTCAATTACCAAGAACTCGGCGATGGACAAGGTATCTTCATCTGGGACGAGAGCACAAAGGCACACCAATGTATATTGGAAGCGTTCAAACGAATGATGAAGGATTTACGAAGTGATTTAAGACGTTTTGATTAGCGATTATTCTGCTGGCCGCCGATTTTCGTGAAACGCTACCTGTCATTCCGAGATTGGCAATTGCAAATGAACTCAACGCATGACTGAAATCGTCAAGACTGTCATGCTATGTGAAGAAGTAGCAGTTGACCACGAACATGAGAGTCACGTTACAAAACGACTCGATTTTTCCAAACAACTGTTGGCGCTTTGTCAAATTCGTGCTGATAGTTCGACCGGATTGATTTCGTTTCCCTCGAATTTTTTGCATGTTCACGACGTCGAAGAAAGAGCTTATCACGAAAGTGTTCCGGAAATCCGCCGAAATTATATGAATCTCGATTGGCTCAGCGAACGAGCGATTTTGGCAGCAAAGAACAAGGAAGACATGATTAAAAACCAAATTTCTAGGGAAATGCACTGTTACAAATCCGTTGACTGTGTGACCAATCAAGACGAGGCAAATAACTATCCGCCGAATTTTTGAATGCGCTTTATTTGTCGGGAATACCACCGCATAAATTGATGATCTAGATCGTATCTGTGATAATCATGCTGCGCAATCTGAACCATCCGATATTTTGTAACGGAACGCGATTAGCTGTGAAGGAACTGATGAATCACGTGATTCAAGCGACGATTATCAAGAGCAAATTTAAAGGAGAGGATGTTCTAATTCCGAGAATTCCTCTGATTCCAAGTGCATTCAATTCCCCGTTCGTTTGGCGTTCGCTATGATAATTAACAAATCACAAAGTCAATTTGCAAAAAAACCACTAAAATTTCGATAGATGCCTAAGTTTGAATCGACATTTTATTCACTTTTCAATACATTATGCCGCCTTTATTAATGCGTTCGTTCGTTCTGACGATTTTTTTCACCAATCATATTGCTCAAAAATGACGATTTTTTTCTTCTGGATTTTTCTACAAGAGATGATTGGTCGAAAAAATGACCGAACGAACGATGGAACGCAGCCATAAACCTGCAGTTAGTGTTGAATTCGATGAAAAAGTAAATGGAATGGTCACTCAATTTAATCGTCTATTGAGAATTGAGTTGAGTTGTTTGATTTTTTCTCTCATCAAAATCAATTTTCGTGAAGGACAAAAGTGTTTGCTCGGACAAAGTAATTTGGGGCGAAATTTTCCACAAGTATTGTGGTATTAGTCCCATGCCACACGAGCATTTTTTGTATTTTGGCATTTTTTTTCTACCAATGTTTTATTCTGCTCTCTCTTAAATAAAATTTTAACTAAAATGAGTCAAAAATATCCTTGAAATATTTTTTATTTCATTTATGTTTGAGTTGTGTGGTAGAACAGAAAATTTGTTAAGTCGCAATTAAAACTTGTATCATAGGTAAACGGGGAAAGAAACGAAGAAAAATGCCGCATTTTTTTTTACGTGTGGCATAGGCTTATACAATATTATGTAATATTTTATTCGCAAGTGCCAACAAATCTTGTTATTTTGTAAATCTGAACGAAAGTTTCAAATAAAACATACCTTGAAATAGAACGCATATTTACATATATGTAGAATAATGTACATAGTTTATATCGAATTTTACCAACTCATAAATTTGAAATAGTTGATAGCTAATTAGTTAGCATCTTTTACAAATCAGTAATATAGTGTAATCCCTATAAAGCTTGGCCGAACCAATTTTGTGATTGTGTTTTATATTTATTATATGAAGGTGTAATCATATCGGTTAAATTTATGTCATATTTTCACACTAAATTACTAACTTGCGATTCAAAATTGATATTTCCATCATTATAAACCAGACTCCGAAACCGAAACAGGACGGAAAATTGCGATTAAGCATTATGTTTAATAAATAAAAACCGGTACTGAACCAAGTAAAGTAAAAAAATCGTTTGACTATAATGCTATCCAAGAGCAAAACCAGGTTTTCCGGTTTTCCAAATGTTGGAAGGAGTAATTCTATTTCGACTTCAATACATACATATGTATAGCGTTCGTTTTTATTTATTTGAAAGAAGTCACTGTTTATAAAAGTTATTTTATATATATTTGTTGCTATGAGCCTTAATGGAACTAAACTAAATTTATACAATTAGTTCGTGAAATACAAAATCAGTTGCCACTAACCAAACATTTGTAACTTGTGAGTTTTATTAATTTATCTGTAAATAAATAACAGTCGAAGTTAGAGCACGATAGCAAAATTATAAAAATTTAGTTCAAAGTCATTGAAAAGGAAGATCGTAAATTGCCTTTTTATCGCCCGCGTACTGAACATTCGAGGGAGCTTTAACATTTAGTGTAGTCGATTAAGGTATACCGTATTAGTTATATTTTATATTTAAGTTTTGCTAACAATTTTCGATTAAGTAATCGATAGACATAAATGAAAATTAAAATGAAAACGCACTGTAAACATAAAGCTCAATAGAATTTAAATTTAAACACTTTATCTAATTTCATGTTACCCATGTCATGGAGTTACTAATTTCTAAAGTAGAGTAGAAGTAGTAGTTCATTAGATGGTCCAGTAATTCATTTGAAGCGCTCACAACAAATTATAGTCATATATTACAGCACATAAATGTTAATACATAGACATTTTTTTAGCCTATATTACTTAAGTCTCTATGTCCGCTGAAGGTGCAAGGAAGCAAATTGTTTGACTTATCTTAAAAAAAGAAAACAAGAAGTACAATGAAATTATAAAATGCATTCGACAAATTTATTTGTAGATCACAAGAAAAATCGATATGTATTCAAGAGCAAACTATTTTAACAATAGATTGTAGCAACAACAACCTTACAACACCCTTTTTTTATTTTAACCATCTACTTTTCTACCTAATACAAAATTTCAATACAATTGTTATTGTAGAGTAATATCGCACGTCATCAGCGAAAAAATTGTTTCATGAAGAGTTTTATATTTTAAAAATTTATAAATCGCTTTGCAGAAAGAGTGATAAATTTAAAAATCTTTTTCTACTCTTTAAAGAGGAATTGATATTTATTTTTTGAATCTCTCTTTTGCTAAAGAGTTTTATTCCTTGAAAAAAAATATTACGCTCAAGCGATAAATACTTTTCTTTATTTTATCTCGCTTGACGTAAAGAGTTTTATTTATTTTTAGAAAAAATTAATTGCAAAAGAGAAATAAAGAGATATCTGGAGTGTTATTTTCAATCACTGCTTTGTATGCATAACCAAATCTGATTCTCCAGCGTAAAGTATTACATATTTTTATATTTAAAAATTTCATATTAATAAAATCATTAATATAACAATACTACAAATTAAAAGAAAATTTACCTGTTTTACAATCAATTTTAATTTATAAAAAGTTTGAAAATTGCTATAAAACAAAATTTAGAACGAAACTAAAACCAAAATCTTTAATCGGCTCTACTGAAAAATGACGTTTTGTAAATGTAATATTTTAATTTGGACGCGACGATATTCTCATTTGAATAGGACGATGTACATTCTCCAAAAACATCCCTCACACATTTTTTAATCATTTTTCTAGCTACATGACATATTTAAGGTGTATAAGTACTAATTTATATAACAAAATATTTTTCCGGCCCCTCGCGACAAAGTTCGAATGAAAGCGTTAAATTGCGATTTATGATAAATTAAACAATCTTCATTCAATTGCGTCGATATTCTTCCGGAGAAGCGTAGTGTTTACATTATTGTTTCTATTTCAACGCAAAAACTTATTTCATAGATTTAGAAAAAAATGAAGCTAGTGAGTGAGCTTGAATTGTCTTGCCACCAAGAATACATTTTGAAGGGGGACACCTAAAAAAAGGATGCAAAAGTAATTTACGATGGTTTGTTTAATTTATAAACTCAGATTAAATATATTTATTTGAATTATGTATTATTCAATTACAAATTATATAAAAAAAATAATAATAATAATAATAAAGAATATAATATTCAACTTAAAATTAAAAATTAACATTTGTTTTTAATTAATACTGTATTATATACGAGAAATGCACTTTTCGGAAACTTACATAACTTTTTTTTTACTTGTATAAATTTTATTATTTATTTACTTTATCAATTTAAATATTTAAACAAAAAAATAAAATTAATAAAAATTGCCATTGTTGTGTTTTCGTTTTTTAATACATATATATATATACCTATATATAACAGTATTGTTCTGAGGGGGGATATGACTATTATCATATAATGAGACAAATTATAAAAATAGCCCTGTGTTTATATCTTGACTCGAGGAACCCGAGTCTCGGCCGTAGGTTAAAGACATAACAAAAATATAATATATATATATATATATATATATACCCAAAGAAATGATTTTCTTTTTTCAGGAGCATTTTGTGTATCGATTGTTTCCCGGATAGAAAACAAGGAGAAACTCAAAAATCTATATATCCCTATTATTTTCAAAAACGGAAATCATATAATAATTCAATTTATATAGCTTTTTAATAATAAATCGATTTAATTTTTTCGTTTTATATTAAATTGTAAATAAATGTATGTATAATCTTTTTTTTAAATAATTATTATTTTTAATTTTAAAATCACAGTGTTTAATAGTAATTTTTTTTTTCTATTTGTTTTGTAGTTAATTTAGTTATCTAAATTAATTTTAAATAAGGAACAAAATTATATAGTTACTCTCTAATTCATAATTTTAATTTTTTTTTATTTCCTGTTTTATTATAAGATTATATACTACAATTAAAAATTATAATAAATAAAATGAATAAAAAATTAAATTAGAAACAGGAACATTTTATATTTATAGTTTAGTTTAAAAACTAAAATCAGGTCTAATTTGTACTCAATAAAATTAAAAAAATTAAACACAATTTACTTTTATATATCACAAACGTATTGGGTTCTCAACGAAAAAAAAAAAATATAAAACAACGAGTTTCGGACCCGTCATTTATATATTTATAATAATATGTTCAGTGTATGAAATAGAAAGTCGAGAATTTTGAGATTTACAAAAAACTAAAAATTTTATAATTATTTTTATAGTTTGTCCGTACACATACATTCATTTTAAATTAAATATATATTTTATTTTTATTATACAAATTTTGTAATAATTATCTTTTGCTACTAAGAAAAGATTTTTAATTAATATATTTTTAATAATGATTTAAAGTATTTCTTTTTTATATTCGTTTATAACCTAAATATCAAAAAATTACTTATAAAAATTATTTTGTAGTAATAAAAGTTAACAGTCATTTGATTTGATTTTTTTAGTTTTCAATTTGCAAAATTAAAATAACATAATTTGTTATGTGTAATTAATTACAAAGTACGATGATCACTAGCCTTTTTTATTATTTAAACATAAGATAAAAGAATAATTTCCATTTTTTTTGTTACGTATTTTAATGAGATGTCTAGATTTGAGGGGGGCAT